>JALGAQ010000009.1:2580141-2607111 GCA_028829895.1 Sinotaia quadrata | reverse complement strand
AACCCCAATGGGTCTAACAAACATGCTATGACATCAAACCGCGCCCGGCCACTAGACCTTACTTCAGCTAAAAGTAACACAGAAAACTGTCCGACTCCATAAAATACCAAGCGTCATTTCTGTGTGCAATGCGCCCTCATCCAATATCTTGATTCATGGGCTCTATGGGGTTTTAGTCCATTATGCAGCACCTAGTCTTCATTAGATATCCACCATTATTTTTAACTTTGCCAAGTATTGGGAAAAAAGCTACTACTGAATCAATAGAGTTCTATTTCGGATGGTCTCATCAGGATTCGAGTCCATCTGAATAACACAGTTTGAGATTCAGTATGGGAGCATCATCAGTGGAAGTATATGCGAAAGTGATCGTCAACAATTTGACCTGGGATACGATCGATTAGAAATGGATCAATGTTAGGATGGTTAAACTAATGATTGTGAATGTGAGGGAATAAAATAAAATAAAATGGGTACGAACAATCATAACTAAGTCCAGGGCAACTTGAGATGATAATCCAAGTCCCTCTGTACATTAAGAGATGAATTGAACATTCTGATTGCCACAGGTTCGAGAAACTTGAGGCTTCTCGCTCTATGTAGTATTGCGAATGAAATAGCCCGATCGCAAATGTGACCGGTGTCGAGTATGTGTTCAGTCACACTACTATTCGGGATTTTGTCAGCAGCGGAGAGTAACCACTTGGGTAGGTGCTCCTTCACACGATCCTCTAGACGTCGTTCGGTACGACCAATGTACTGCGCTTGGCAAGTGCTGCATTTAAAAGAGTAAATGATATTTGGAGTGGCCAATACCGACAGACTATGCTTGAACTAAATGGGGATCAGCCTAGGGATGAGAAAACTATCCAAAAACGCACATTTATGCAGTTTTGCAGTTTTGCCTCGAACGATACAGAAACATTTCACACCTAGGTCCATTTCAAACCTAGTCTCTTATTTTTGGGTGTATATCTTTCCTTTACCTGTACATATTTTGTTTTAGTCCTTACTTTTTTGACCCCCATGTTTTGGTTTCACTGTATCGCTTTGTATCACTACGATTCGTGAGCATCGACTGTTTCTCAGGTTTATATCACATCCTCATGTTAGCGCAAAATTGTCCGACGTTCTCCGTTGCCATTTGATTATGGACGTTGACCGATACAGCATAATCTTCTAATTGCTATTTAATTCGAGCCTCTCCCTAGGTTTCTAATGGATCGTGCTAGTTTTGACTGACCCCGTTTGAAAACTTGGCTGAGCATTTTTATCCAAATCACGGTATTTAATTGACGATTCTTGTAAAAAACGTTTTCACGAAGCTGATGACACGAGTAGCGCCAAACAACTCCACGAGTTGGTCATGTGTCTGTATTAGGCACTACTACTTGGTTCCCAAGTCGAATTAGGCGTTTGAAGAAGTTCTGAACTTAGGTTGTTTGACTCAGAATGCATGAACTTTATCTACTGCACCAGCGAAACATTTTGAAGAATCTTATGAATGGCAGGACTACATTCTGAACAGAGTAATCTTTCAACGACTCCAAACCCAGAATATTTTTAGACGTCCAAGATGGCTTGGCTATTTTAAACGAAAGGAAGAAGACCGAATTCTGTAAAACATGTAAATAGGTGTATTTATCATCCTCAAGGTTGTTTACAAACGAGATCTCAAATTTGAAGTTATGAACATATCAAAATGGGAGGAAACTGCAGTGGATCGTAATATTAGATAAAAAGTATAATATAAATAGTGTCTATATAAATAGACCAAAGTGTAGTCTCGGTATCAAAGAGAAATCGAACAAAACTCCCGTTTACGAAATCAAATATCCATTAACTGTAGTGGCTGTGGAAAATGTTGCTTATCTGGTTTTAGACCTGTGCAGTCACAGACATCGATGCAGTAAATGAAATAAAGGTAAAAATAATGTTAATAATGTAAATTATGATGATAACAAAAATAATGCAATAAATGATAATAAAGTATAAATTGTGAAGAAATCAATAAATTTGGTAAATGAACAAATGGATATAAAAAGATGACAAAAATGAATGGAAATGACTAGTACAAATAGGGTCTTGAATATGAAGAAGCCAACAAACATATGTAGCATTATATTTTCGAGTTGGGTGAGCATTGGTTTTATTTGATAAACTTTCCATTTAGAGTGATGATTATGTTTCTGATCATGGTTGTTTTCAACTTTATTCTATATAACTATATTAAAATTTTTAACGTCAAATCGTCGGTAGATATTTTTCTAAATAAAGACAATTACTTAACCGGACTTTGATGATGGTCTTGACTGAAAATTGTAGTTAACTATTGAATATACAGTTGCAACTATTAAACGTCCTGCAATGAAGTATAACTAAAATGACAACATGACTTTCGCTTATTAACCGAACTTTTCACAATAAAATATTTTCTCCATTAACTCATAGAAATGCAGTGTAACGTTGGTGAGTGAGCAGACCCCGAGATTGTCACAAGTAACTTGTGTAGTGCATACAGTATGCGATGGCTTGTGGTCACTTTATACTTTTCAATATTCCACTACAATGATATCGTTGGCCATACAAACTTGATTGCTAGTTACGTTGACTGAACAGGTGGAGAGAGTAATCAATAAGCAGTCTTTGACGTAACGCTCAGAGGTCCTTTAGCAATCTGCTGCGAAGTGAGAATTTTCACATGGCACAATAGCGTATGTGTATTTACGAAACCTAAAAGTATGTACGAACGTTTTGCGGGAAGATACCTTGTATGTACAGATACATTGATATAAACAAAATCCAATCCAAGTATGCATAGTGAGATAAACTTCATTGAACTTTCTCACGCTCTCCAATTCTTTCCTAGGCCGGCTGAAGTTAAGATCCACCGTGATTATTCACAACTAATGCTTGATTCACAGTGACTATGAAATCTGTTTTAGCAAACAGTGGATGCACGTATATGCTGTGGATTGTCGTGGCTGTTAAACTCCTCATTGATTGTTCCTTTTTCTTTTTGTATCGTATATGCATATAACACCATTGCTACTCACTTTTTTGCAATCCTTATGAATCGTACACAACTTTCGGTTGAATGATCACGATTTAACACAACATCTGCTTTAAACCAGAATTGCCTTTATTGCCATATAATTGTTTGCGGCTACTTGATGCTCAGTGTGGTGTTGTTGGGTAAAATTAGTAGTTGCTTTTGCTTTGAATGGGAAATTCTACCATGAAAGCATTTATCCACCAGTTAGTGGCCCAATCTCTTGTACGACAGAACGCTCAGATGTTAATACGGTTTACGAACCGTTCTTTTGGTATCTTCATAATTTCATTTGGATTTACCGAGAAAAATTGATTATCAAAAACGAAATATTTAACATCACCACTCTGCTTAAAGCGGACCCGGGGTTAGCCCATAGTTAATCCATCTGCTCGGCTTTTTAGTTTACTATCGCATCAAAGTTATGAATTGAAAATACAACACAGGAGCATCTCTTTCATTCCAGATGCGGTTGGTGGAAATTGTATGTTAGTTTCGGTAATGGATTCACCGATGTAGTTGAAACTATCAACTATGGGATCGTTGGCAAATAAAGAGGATACATTTAATCAGCATTGCGTTGATATCTTTGATGCAGTCAACGAACTCAAATCTTTCCCTAAGTAAGGAGTAACTTCTGTCTGACAATCTCGTGCTATCTCACAGCCTCACACACCTCAGATGGATTTCAAAGGAATGCTTTCACTAGCGAATCTTTTAAGGCAATTGATTTAGGGGAAAATAGAATAATTTGGTTTTGTTGGGTCAAACTCGTCTTGATTTAATAAACCTTGCTGTATTAGCTAATTAATCCTCTCCATAATTTAGACACCATTTGGTGCGTTTAGCTTTTTTGTCAACACTGATACTGAATGTTTTTCTCTCTGAGATTATATCATTGATTTTGATAACTTAATCCGAACACAATCCATTTGTTCAAAACTATCCCTGCTCTTATTTCTGGTTTGATTTTTAGGATAGCTGAGCGTTATCGCAGTATTTTTTCAAGCGCTCCAGTGTTTTTGCTTAGGACTGAGCTTGCATGAGTTATTTTGGTGCATTGGTAATGGTAGCAACAATTCACGTGTTGAGCTATGTGATGTTCAATAAATGCATCGTGCATTTGAACCTGTCAGTATTCAAATTGAGCTTCATTTTCAAGCTGGTCGTTTCTGCGATGCGGACAAATGAATTTTAGTCCTCTGCATAGAACTTTCAGCAAGATCTCATTAAGCTGCACTTCTGAAAGATTATGAACGTACCACTTGGACTGCTAAAAAACTTTGATCGCCGTATTTCCTCGTTGTTATACTAATAACTTATTTAATGTTTTCCTCTTCAGTTTAGTTACAATTACTTGCATGGTTGCTTCAAATTGTTAGCATTCTTTATCGGGTAATTCCTGGACGAATAGTTGTCTTTGGTTACCATTCCAACAATATGTTTTTTTAAATCGACGTTTTGTTTTTAATGAAACTATACTATGACGTTTTATCACCGTCAGATCAGGTCTAACACAGAATCTATGGACACTATTCCAATACACCTTGGTGAATCGGTATTTCGCTGTTATCTCGAGTAATTTTATCAAAACTTTTAGTTCTAAAGAAGAGTGGCCGATTGCACTTATGTTCTTTTGATTCCTTTGTTCCTTAATGGAATCTAACGGGACTTTTCACTAGTTAGTAATAATAATAATAACAATGCTTTATTTCTCCCAAATGGGATGAATTTTCAGCAAGTTACATGCTTTCCAATATTACAAAAAAGTGTTTATTCATCATGCTGTTACCCGCTGTCGTTGACATTTCATAACTGGCTGTTTTCAAGGTCATATAATGGCTAACTGGATCCACCTGTCCGTTGTTCTATGATACATTGAGCTTCGGTAGATTCCCCCAATAAGCAACGGCGCTGAATCACTGGAAATACGTGGTAAACTCACGCCATTGTGATGTGATAAGCAACCTGCCTCTTCTTCGGAGGGCACAACTGCTTTATCTGTGGGTAGCGAAGCAGCTGTATACATATTTTCTATTCTGATACGCCATCTTTCGTTGATAGGTTCTATCTCGAAAGTGTCGACTGTGGAACTACAGCAGGTTGACCAACTTATCAAAGAGAATGAGAGCTGGGCGGCTTCTCTTTTAAACCAACGACTTGCGCTGCATTCGTTGATACAAGAGTAATATTGAATCCATTATCCAAAAAGGCATATATGGATATGCTTCCAAGTGTTCGAAGCGTACTGGAACGAAGCCTAAGTAACACTGCGGAATTATATTTCTGACAGAACTGATACACCCGCTCCTTGTTGGTGTGACTAGGACGGGGTTTTCGGTATGCAGCAGGGGATGATGCTTTTGCCTGCAGTTTACCGGGTTGCATGCTGTCGGTCTTTTGCACTCCTAGGAACGAGGATGAAGATGCAGGCAATTGAAACATCGCTGCTGTCACTATGAGTCTCCTTTCAAGCTGTGTCATCCTAAGGAACAGTGAGCACTTATCAAATTCGTGGCTATCCATGTTACACACTGAGCAAATTAACCTATGTATGGGCAGGATCACACTGCTGCTCGCTTTGCATATTTCATATTTCGTTTCAAGATAGGTGCTGCTGACTGTTAGTGTTCTACTACTGCAGGCGATTTTTCCATAACAGTTGGAGGTGATAACAACACTCCTCTCTAAAAAGTAAGTCAACGATTTGTAGGTGGATTGCTGTCCATTATACGACATATCCTCAAATCTTTCTACCAAACCCATCCGTAGATACATGGGCAGTTTTTTCGATCTTGATCGTGCAGCTTTTTTCTGCTGCATAACCATTTCACGTCAGCGTCAAATCACGGTTGACCATTCTCTCACCAACCCCTCAGTTCTTCAATATCATCCGGAATGATGATTTTCCCACATACATCCTGCAAAAGCTACTCTGAAACTTTGTGTGCGACCAACCGCTGTTTTAAGATGTCCGTGATAGCCTTCATCATCCGGCAGCATCATACAGCGCTTAATGACCTCTTTCACTAGCCCAAAAGTATAGTGAACCAAATACAGCAAGCGGTGACAATCTTTGGTAAGGTGATCTGCAAAGCACATACGAAATCTCTTTAGAACTTGACATAGTATTGCCGGATTGCCATCGAATTTGTCCATTTTCGCCAATCCGACTGAATTTGTTGGGATACCGGACGCAGTAGATTGTGTTGCTGCAGATATATCACGTTGCTTGCGTAATCATGCAAGTACCGTTGGTAATCTTTAACATTAGGCTGTTGGTTCTCTAATGAGTCAGAGAGATCTAATTCATCCTTTTGTAACGCGAGCTTCATGCGTTCTAACTCTAACATCTTGAATCGCATTTCTAATACATTCTCCTCTTTCTTCAACTCAACCTTCGCCGCACGCTCAATACTGCATGAAGACCTACTTACCCTGGACCTATTAATGCCAAGGACCGGTTTTATAGGTTAACTACATATAGGGGAAAAATTTGTTCATCTGCGGTACAGAAGTCAGTTCTTCCTTATCCAGATGGTCGGTAACGCCGTCAATTTTGTTCATCTGGTTGCGGGCATACGGCATGTTTCCAGATTGGTCACAAACGGCTGTTTTCGTAGAATTCCAACTAGCTCAGTACTACTGAATACACCGATTGAACCGGAGCCTCAAATCCAATATCAGTTGCGCGTAAATCTAAAGACGATTGGTTCATAACTCGTTCTATAAATACGGTATTATAGATACAATAATAACAATAAAGAAACTCATTACCTCAAATGCTGAATTAGGTCAGTCGGTTAGAACAATCTTTGGTAACTTGCAATTTGCACTTCCTGATAAGGAGAAGCTAAGATACCCACCACAAATTTGCTGAAACCGTTCCTCCATTTGACTACCGTTAAATTAGAACGCGATGCGCCAAAAAATAGCTGTTTACACAAGCGTCTGAATAACCAAGTTTTGTATAACCAAGTGCGCGAGGTACAACGAGCGTTTTAACTTATGAGTGGGTTAAATCAACAACTGACCATTAAAAATTATTGGTCACTTGGTAACAACTGATCATGATAGGGGGCATGATAGCGACTGTATCAATTGGGCTTGGAAGATGAATAATTATTACCGTGTCAAATGGTCGTATGATTAGTTTAAATGATTCGAGCGTGCTTGCCTGGATCTACGATTATTTATCGAACCTAAAGCAATGCACTTGTTTCGAAGGTAAATCTTGCCCACGTCCTTTGGTCCAACGCGGTGTATTTCAAGGAGTTAAAATATTTGCCCTTTTGTTCTTGATATATATGCAAATGATTTCAGGGGAAGTGCTATTAATTTACTTCCAAAGTTTGCTGATGACATGGTGGTGGTAACTAACGTGCGATCTATTACTGCCCATGATTCTATAGCTCTCAACAAGTTCTTCGATGGATTTTCAGGGGGGATTTGGCCTCAACGTAATTAGGCGTTTTGAAATGGATTTTCGACTGAAATCTTCGTGCGTTGTTTCGACATATCCTATTTCTTTATGTGATACCAATCTTATTAGGGTCACCGGTTGTAAATATTTTGTAATTTACTTTGCTTCAAGTCTTAGGTGGTCAAAACAACTTGTTTCCATATATATAAGAAAACCATACTATTTAGTGCCTCGACTTATCATTTTTTGTTGCTATGCATGTCATTAGTAAATTCATTTCCTCTTGTGCACTCCTGTGATTCTCTACCATTGTTTTTCCCGGTTTACGTTCTAGATATTTCGCTATGCCTCGGAGAATTGTGAAGATGCTGTCAAAATGCTATCGTATAAAGTATTACGAATTGATAAGTGTTTTCGTGCACAGGCTCTTCATAGCTTGCGATCTTTTATCAGCGGATATCTTGAAAGACCTTAACCACCCCCCAAAGATTCCCCAAACCCATGGGTGAGCAAAAGAAAAACTAGACGCTCCATGGTGTTTCTGCTTGCCAGGACAAAATTTTAAAAATTCTCTGTTGCGTTTTGTTTCACGATTTCGTTCAGAAGCACAAAGAACTGTGGTTCTTTTCAAAAAACAATTTGATTGAATCTTTAATGTCATAAATCGCTCGACTATTATTCATATTTTATTCTACATTATTTTGTCATACTCTGCTTTTGTTCGAAGCACTTTGTCCTTTTGCTTCAATTATCCGGTGATGAAATTGTGTCCATTGAGAATTCGTTGTATAACTACGAATAAATTGACATCACTATTATTCTGTCCTCATCAAAGTACGTAAATCGTTGTCGTGAAGCTCTTCTGTAGCATTTTAATCAAAGTTGAAAGCAGAAAGTAAAGCAATGCGTAAACGAGAAAAAGCATAAGCTACATTATTTTTTAACCCGACGAGAACCTTTATGCCAGTCATGAGCTGTGACCAGCTATACCAACAGACAGATGGACTAGCGATGTGCTCATCATTATGCTCACCTCTGGCGCGGCCTTCGATTCGGCCGCACGTCAAAACATCAACTCAGTTGCATGTGGTCCCGATAAAGATAGAAAAGAGGAATTCCTAAGTTTTAGCTGCACGATCATCGTTTAGATGGTCATTTCCCATGGGAAGATAACGCGCGTATTTTGAGTCAAGGACAAGATGAAAATGGTGGCAAGCATTTTATATTTTGTAATATCGAAATGTATGTAATTGGATGAAAAAATCGTTGACAGCATAGTTGTAAACAACGCAATAACATTGTTAGACATAAAATCGTTAAATTTATTTTTGAACAACCCGTTGTCCCATCTAAGTGTTTGGGAGGACGAATTCTATTAAGCTTTATCAAAAATTGAAATTTAAATGCGGGTGATAGGATGAATATTAAAGTAGGTATCACATAATGTCAAACTAATCCTTTTTGTACAATGCAAGTAAATATCATAGCAATGAAGCTCGTAACCTTAGCATTGGCCTCAACAGAGGAATTGGAACAACACTGACTTTGGTTCATTGGTATTTGAAGCTACATTGAACGATACATCAGTGGTCAGAAATTGATTTTCGACCGTGGATACAAAGCTTAAACTTCGTGAAAAATTATTCAATTTTCATCTTTTATTTCATTTAATTTTGTTTATTTTTTGAACGCACTATATTCTCACTTTTGGTTTGGCGCCATATCCAACTTTGAGGTACGTTGGTCTTCAGTGCAGCAGATTTACACAAGAAAAGTAAAGTTTTGTACATGTGATAAAGTGAAAGAATAAAAGATTGAGAAACAGAATATTTGCAGCATCTTAGAGCATACAGGTTTCTCCGATAAACACTAACAAGGATGTTACAGATACCTCAGTTCTCGTACCACCTTGTCAAAAAGTTTGACATCCTTCTTCAAGCAAGGAGCAGAAAACTAGATAGCGTAATTTATCAAAGGTTTCACATGTCTTAGTACTCTTGGGAAAAGTATGAAACGCAAGCTTTGGGAAACCTAGCCTCAGCATGGCTAACACTTGAGATGTACGTCTATTTCACAATGACGAGATGATTTATTATCACTGGTTACGTATACACCAAGTTCTTTTTACGCTGTTACCTGTAGCATTTAGTGTGCGCCGAGGACGTAGTTGAATTTGAATGTTTTTCCAACATTCAGCATCTTACACTCCTCGAAGTTGAAGGGTAACTCCTTTCTTATGGACTATTGTTGTCGTTGGTAGAGGATGTTTTACAGCAGTAAACAATTGTCGGTATTTCGGATATTTATTTATGTTTTAATATCATCTGCTAACATAGTGACCTTCCAGCGAAGGAGTGGCCGTAAATCATTCATGTGAACGAGGAACAATATTAGACCCAATATTGATCCTTGTGGTACACCACTTGTAGATTATATTTGTTCCGAATGCGCTTATCTGCTCGCTATTTCGGTCGTTTTCGCTGTAAAATTACACCGTTTGCCTTTTACATCTCTGGCTCTTCCTTTCGATTTATATTGCGTTTTGAGGTCTTACCCATAAAGGAACATTGGCATACACCAACGTCATAATGTGGTCGTAGACTCGAAGGAGGTGCGCAGACAGGAGTACGCCGTTCATATCTTCTAGCTGATTCAGTATCACTTTAGGTTGCTTCAGTTTTCCGCTATTCGGGGAGTCTGACTTCGTCCTTAGGCGTATAAATGCTTTCAACGTAATGTTTTCCAAAACAGTTAGATTGCATAGTTGAGACCACTTTTTAAAATCACGCTGCTGCTTATCACGAAGAAGGGTATTATTAGATTCAGGTGCATCGGAGCATATCACTAAAAAGACTGAAGGATATTATTGTTAACAGTCCCATGAATGTGGTGTGGAACTAGTGTATCACTCCGCTTTGGTTCATTTTTGTTGCTGTGAGGGAAGCAATCATCGCATTACACACGCCCCTCTTGTTTGCTGCGTATCACGTATTGGAGCTGGTTAACAGCATGTTTTAGCCCGTCTGATACTTTAGCTATGGTAGTGAATGGTCTTTGCGCTCCGTCATCTTCTCATCCTTTTCCCTATACTGTTTGCAGACGTAGCTGGGTGATAATAAATGTTGAGCATGTTGAGAATTATCTGGGGCACTAAGGTCTCACATCTATAGTGTACTTCAACTTGCGTAGATAGCATGTGATCGATCGAACTCTGGCATTTGCCGAGTTTTGACAGACGTTACAAAAATTGTATGCTGCGGCCCGCCGATTTGCGTCAGTCATTGATCCTTGGTCTGCGTAAACCGAAGGTGTTATGCAGTTGTATGTGATTTCCTGGAAGTAAGTGAGTTGCTAGAAGTTCACACACCTTGAGGACACAGTATCCAAAACAAAGTCAATGGATTTAGAAAAGGACGGTGGTTGCAATGCTGGTCGACTGTTAAGGATAGGCACAAAAATGTAGGATATTTTGCGCGTAGGTTAAATGCCACGAAATTTCTAAAGAATAGTTTACAAATACTGGGAAATCCATTCACAAAAATTATATGATCCGATGCGTCTATTGGCAAGTAATCCAAAGCTGAGTGCCGAAAATCCAAGATCGCGATTTCCATCTAATCCAAACCGATATGTTTATAACATATCAGACGTGCATTTAGATGATACTTGAAGTTTTATCACTTAGTCCAGAATTTTTTGCCATCGTTGTAAAGTAGATTCAAAGTTCAATTTCAGAATATTCATGAGCGATTTCCAAAGCTAATCCTAATGTCTGGGTCGTCTATTGAGCACTTAAGGTAAGATTTAGCAAACTGCTGGTATCACTACCATCCACCAAAATATTTCCCATGTGAGTCTAATAAAAAGAAAACACACTGATGTCGTGCAGAATTTGCTAGCTCGTACTGACTTATTGATAACCAGGTCGGATTATGGCTCAGGAATTGTATCATGAATAACAGGGACTATATAGACAAAATGGATCAAATCCTTTCTGACAGAGCCAGGTTTGGCGTTGCCAATACCACAGATAAAACCCAGTCAATCGAACGTCAATTGGTGAATAAATTAAACCAGCTATTACAACAAGGGCTTTTAACCCCAACGGAATTCGAACTAATTAAGCCCAGAAGCTCAATAATCCCTCGGTTCTATGGACTTCCAAAAATCCATAAAGCCAATACGCATCTCATTTTTTAAAGTTAATAAATCATTTTTTCAATAAAAATTAACTCTTGGTCAATATAATGACTAATCGATCCGCATCATGATACGCCTTGAATTTAATTTCGTAGTACATCTCAATCTTAGACATGTCAAAGAAAGAGACAAAGTCATTGGGGATTTAAATGTGGGGGACAGCCTGATGTGTTCATTGGATATTTTTCCTCCTTTTACAAATTTAGTGCTTTTAGAACCTGTCAACTACCTTTATAAATATATCGAAGAAAATAACATCAGACTCAGACTACCCACCACGACCTTGAAAGAATTGCTATTGCGATGCACCCTTAACGTCCAATTCAAATACAATGGAAAGTTTCACCACTAAATAGATGGTGTGGCAATGGGTTCACCTCTTCGTCCAGTGTAAGCGGACATATTCAT
This sequence comes from Sinotaia quadrata, assembly GCA_028829895.1. Taxonomy (NCBI): domain Eukaryota; kingdom Metazoa; phylum Mollusca; class Gastropoda; order Architaenioglossa; family Viviparidae; genus Sinotaia; species Sinotaia quadrata. The sequence goes on along the minus strand of JALGAQ010000009.1, from coordinate 2,595,028 downwards.
GAGAAACATTGAGAACCACTTACAAGTGAGATAGGACAAACGCTTTTCTGTCGTCGATGTGTAGATGACACCCTTGGTATCCTACCTGAAACGGCTGATTTAGCCTCAATAATCCATCGGTGAAGATGGTTGTTTACAAATAGTTTAGCGGAAGGCTACATGGACAAAGCTATACCTGAGTTTCCATAGTTTAGTTCTACCCAAGCAGAAAAGACATTCCGTCAGATACTTAGCCTCGAGAGTTCGGATAATATGCTCTGATGAAACATTAACTGAAGTAGTGCTTCGAATCAAGAATGTACTCAAAGAAAATGCTTTCCCGGAGAAGTTTACAACTGATAAACTGATGATCTCAGAACGAAAAGCACATGTCGTGGCAGTTGAATGTAAGCCGGTCTACCTACAACTACCATTCAATGGATACATAGCGGCAGAACACGTAAACCACATTCTCTAACACTCGCTAGGTCGGACGTTTCTAGTCGCTACTCTATGTAGCTGATTTACTACCAGACTGATCATATCATTGTGAATTAAAGTTAAGATACCGCTCCTCGACCCATCTCTGGTGATATACTCTTTTTCTTGCGGTTGTACAATGGAGAACAGCCCCCACCGACAAGGTGTCTATCAAAATGGATCCAAGGGCATCACCCAGCCTGGACCTGAACAAGTGTAAGCGAATCTGTTACCAGTGCTATTCAGCTGCATTTACTCTAAACGGACCATATCGTATCAGTGAGAGAAACATTTCGCGTCATCTATAGAGTCATCCGAAGAGCGGAAGGTGTAAGCTTCTATCCATCGCTAAAGCAATCGCCATTCACCATCGATCGCCAATGCTCTACCTATAAAAAAGACTTACGCAAGCGCTCCAGTTGTCCCAGATTAACCAATCAGAGCAACCGCATATAATTGAACGATTGATCAATTGAACACGTCAAACCATGTCATGCCATGTAATGTCATCGAGTTCTGATGCTTCATTTTGATCACTTATATCTCAATCGCCTGGTGGAGAAAGGACTATTTATGAACTGTGGATTATATTTCAGCTGACGAAGAAATACCGAATACAATTGCACCTCAACTTGTTTGTTCTCAATCCAAAAACAGTAGAGCATTTGTTATCGGACGAGTTGGCACGGAGTTAGGTCCAACTATGTTGGAGCTGAAAGATGTGCTTTCGTCGTGTTTCTCGTGTGCTACATCGTTGTTTTGAAGATGGTTCTCGTCACTTACACTGCGCATGCGGTTGATGTGTCTGAGTTCTGAAACCTGTAAATTTCATCTGCTAGATAAGTATTTGAAGTTACCAAGCTTACCGTGGTTTAGATCGCAACCCACATCAGTTGTGCACCTGAACAGCTAGCTGCGTTACGTTGGTCTGAGGAGGTATTAATTTATTTCCGACAAAAAGGGTACGCATCTTGGCAGAGAGATACAGTAACCAAAGTTCTGTTACCGTCGTGTTTGTTATGATCTGAGGACTATTTAACTTGCTAAGTAATAATTGTGAGGAGTTTTGTCTTCAAGCTGCATATTAAAGAGTCTTTTTCGAAGGACCTACACGATTTGTGCGTCTAAGCTTTTATGTGGGCTCTTTGGACAGTTTCACGGGTAGTAAGTGTGGTTTATGTCTGAAATTACCACATAATTATAACAAAAGAGGAACAATTTTAATCAGTGGCCTTCAAAATCACAGGCCATATTTTGCGGTTTGTGCAACGGAATGTCGGTGAAGTGAATGGCATCAATTGTTCAAGACGCATATTGTCGGTCATTACCAATCAAACAAACCATGGGGCAGGATTGTCTAAACATGTTCGTACTGAGAAATAAAGACACATCTTTAAAGCATTATGATTTTTGATTATGTGTTTGGCTAATAGCTTCGCGATCGAAATTAAATCGTATATTCATGATCAAACTCTTCATATTACTGCAGAGAGAATAATTTCTTCCGGTTCACATTGCACGTCAAAACCCACCAGGAAAATTCAATAGTCCGACAAAGCCGAAGACCGAAAATAGCAAAACAGCGGCAAAATTGGAGGAAATAAAAAAGTTATGTAATCAGATTCAACAGAAGTTCATGAAAACCTTGTGTAGACTATTCAATATGTGATGGTACGTCGTTGTCTCGAAATTCTATAGTGAAACATTCCACCACAATAGTAATACTAACCAATTTAATCACGATCCGATCTACATCGCTAGCTTTCTTGACTGAACACATCGAAGATCGTTATTCAGCTGTTTAGAGAGTAACAATCAAAGAACAGAAAACGATCAACCATTCCTCGTTTATTCCAACATGAAGAAACAGTACAAACCGATTCACATCGGGACGGGAAGGGTCGAAAGTGCGATCAATGAGTGTCTGATAGCGGTGAACATATTGAAGATTCTTCAAAGGCCAGAGCATTAACTTAGTGTGCAGAAATAAATTCTGAGTCACAAACAGTAGCGGAGATACATTTCGGAGCACATTGTGCCAAAATATCGGAATAAATTGTTGAGCATCCAGTTAGCTCAACATAATGAGAGTCGGATGGCATAAAAATATCACATAATAACGTAGCAGAATCACAAGGAAAGCGATATTCATCCTGTAACGCAACCATCGCAATAACGCATCCTCAAGCATAATATCTGTTATGACAGGCAGAAAATAAGGCAACTTAGCCCCGTAGATTGCACAACTGGAGAAAAAGCAATGAAATCAGAAGGCACGAAACCCTGATGCTGTTATTCTGCTACGCTCAACTCATTCGATAAGAGTGGCACCTGAGACAAAACAACATAGTTACCGGCTTCAGGCGTCAACTAAAAATGGGATTTAATTTTTTCACCAGCAAATTTAATGCTTGCACCACCAAAAGAAATAGAGTCAACACCAAACCTAACACATCAGAACAAATTAATTAGGCACCAAAATAAATTTATTTTGCACCAAAATACATGAATTTATCCCTTAACTACTTGCACCAAAATTAATCACTAGTACCAAGACAGGTGGTGATCACGAAACTCCTGCTCAATAAATGACAAGATGTTTGTGTCTGACTCTCTTACTTTTTTCAGTTATGGACTAGGCAGTCAGTAATTGACTCCAAAAGGGCAGTTTCGCCAAGTTTGGGTCTGCCTATCTTCCTTTTCTGCCTTAATGGCAGGTTCTTTGCTTCTGTGGTTGTAGTAGTTTCTCATTTTCCGGAGTCAGATGCTACACTGAATTCCGACTGTCCTTCTATTGGTTAAAAGACTCACATGATGCTGTTTGGAGCTGATGTTGCTGATTTCTGATGGTTGACTTTCAATTGAAGAATCAATTCTTAGTGTTGACTGCACAGCCTGATAAATACAACTCATAGCTGTTTCAAGCTATGACCATGAATGCAATTTCAAGAGTGAACAAGCGTTAGCCTGATGTTGAATGCATTTGATAGTTGTAAGTATTTTGAATGGAGCTCAATAAATGTATTTCGGTGTTGTGACGTCAATTTTCATGCACAAATTAATTAAATGGTGACGACATATAAATTTTGGTGAAGAGTCACCTGATTAAGTGATGCACATTCTATTATGGTGGTTGATGACTTTATTTGGTGCTAATTAAATTATTTGGTGCGTAACCTATTTTTTGTTGTTTCGTCTATAAAATCTGGTGACAAAAATATTAATCCGGTGTTGTAACCATTTATTTGGTAGACCCTTAAATGACAGCCACTCAAAATCAGTCTCATACTCAAACATAGCCTCAACCTTAACCGCCTCACATGCAACCTCAGCAAGCCTCGCTTCAGGCTCTGCTAACAACTGAGGTCCGTGTTCACGCGAAGATGCCTCCTTAAATACACCTTCCTTAACACCTTCAGACTTGCGCAATACCAATGCCGCAACCCTGCCTCATCCGATACTCGCGGCTGCTCTTGAACATAGGAGTTGGACGGAAAGGCGTTCACTCTATGGTCACTGGCATTCGGTGGACCGATGGGCCCTAGCAAAAGCCAGCTGAATCTCGCAGGAACAGTACACGACACTTTTGGTTCAACCACGCGGCATTCCATAGGTCTATGGGCGTCCGGTACATATGATCTAATCAGGATATGGATGTCGAATTCGAAGAGTTTCTGGAGATGGACTTTCTTCAGGTGCTTCTACTGGCTGGCGTAAGCGGGGATTGGGTTAGCCGTACGTACTATAGGTAACTTAGGTACCCTAAATGCGTTGAAAACGTGCAACCCCCTCTCCCCGTTCGTCGAGGTCACCTTCAAGCTGCATTTGGTAGAATTGACGGTTTGACTTCAATTACATATAGGGCTCCGTTTATCTTTTCTTAGATCAAAGTGGTGTCAGAGCCAATATGCAACGGTGCGTTTACCACCACTATGCGAACTGCCAACTTGCCCAAGGAGACTTTAATGCCAGTGCCCGGGTTGGTCGAACTGCACATGTTAATCTTGAAGTCAAACTCCCTTTCCGGTTTAATATAATGCAAGAAGCGATGGTTGGTGTGCTTTGCCTTGATCTGCTTCGCGGTGTTTATCTGAAGACAGCACTTCGCACCTGGGACCAGTTTTGAGACATACGAAGCATACACCATAACGTCTCACCGTGGACCACCGTTCAGTCAGGATCACTTTGAGGAACGCGTGGCAGGACTCTAATTCATCAGGATTTCGACAGAGCAGGCATAACAATTCTTTTTCCATAGTCGAGAATTGTCTTTCGGAAAGAACCCGAACCACTCGGACCATGGGTCTCCTATGAGTGCGGCGGCTCTCTACTTCCTGAAGAAGATGTTGCGTAAGCCGGCCGAACCTCCACTGTCTGACTTGTGTCTCTTCTTATATAAACTTGCAGAGATACATAAAATAAACGTCACAACCCGTCCGTATACTTTCGTGTGCGAGACTAGTCTAGAAAACTTTAACCAGATAAAGTTTCCTCTGCTAGTGCAGGTAACTGCAAACCCGGAGATATGCGCCAAAGTTGATATCAAACAAGAACCAAGTTCCTCGAATGAAGATTTATACGATTCTAATAAATAAAACAATGACTGGGTAAGAATACAAACCTCAAAGGTTCAAATACACACTCCGAAACCTCTTGTAAGCTGGATTGCATTCTCGTAACAGACACAACTACAAAGAGTTAATAAAAAAATAATATTCTATAATGAATAACTTACGACAGTACCAGTCACACACCGACAAAACGACCAAGACAATTATGCAATGAAATAAGAGTGAGGAACAATGAATAAAACAACAGGTCAATATGGGGGGGTTGGTGTGCCAGCAAGGCAATTAGGAATGCAAAGGGGGAATTCTTCTACACCGCCCACCAAATCCGGCGAGATTTCAACTCCCCGTGACCTCCTTCAATGTAACTTACCACTCCCAACTAGCTTCTTCGTTGTCGCCGCCTCCCACCGATTTACGGTTGTCCTCTGCGCTGGCTCACACTGAAATAATTCACTTATAACTCTTGCTACAACAGCGGAAGCCAGCCCCTTAGAGACTCGGGCGACTACAACTGACGTGCTACTAGCAGCGCTCTATTAAATACATCCTTCTTATTGTATCCCACTAACCACAAATGAAGATCAAACATCGGAGCTTGACGACTGTTTCTTGCCATAGTACGGTGAAGTATATAGGCGCGGTCATTCCCCACTCGTTCCAGCTTGGAGAGGTAGCACAGCTGGATTCACTTCGGGACCTGAGGCGTCGAACGTGAGAGTGTCTGAAAGCGTCGAATTTATTGAAGATTCCCTAAAGGCCACAGCCTCAACTTGATGTGTAGAAAGTAAATCTGAGTAGAGAGCAGCATCAGAGCTACATTCCGGAAAAAATTGTTCGAAATGATCGAAATAAAGTCTCGAGGGATTAGTTGCCCCAAAACGATGAGAGTCTAGCGGCTTAGAAATATCGCCCAATCCCGCGGTAGAATCACAAGAAAAATGACATTCTTCCTGTAACCAAACGTTGACAATCACGTCCTTCGAAGAGCTAACATCAACCTCAGTCATAATCTCTGCTTTTCTAGTCAGAAAAGAAGCAATTTAACCTCCGTGGATTGCATAACTGGAAGGAAAGCAATTAAATCGGAATACACGAAACCCTCATATTGGGACTCTGGAATGACCAAATCTTCCGATAAGAGTGATACATGAGCCAAAACAGCATTGTCACCCGCTTCAAGCTACAACTCGAATTCACTCACAGTCTCCAACTCAGCCTCAGCGTCGACTTCCTTGCCTGCGACGTCATCAAGCGGCGCTTTGACTATGAACAACCGTTCTTCTACTCCTGTCTCATAAGGCCTCGTATTCAAACGTCTCATCCTAATGTCACGAGGCTGATATGGCCGTTCCAAATTTTCTTTGGTTTAATAACTTTACCAAAGACGCGCCTTCAAATCCGAGCTTCCCTATCCACAAATATACATAGGTCTGAGAAAGTAACATTCTCGCTGTACATCATGTTCCCGTGTCAATTGAATTTCTTCTACCCATGGTCGTGTGCAAGCCCAATTCCCTTCCCCAACCTTTACCAAACTTGCTCTTGTTCCATCGTTTATTGTATGACCTTGATACTTGCTACCTGTTTGGCTTGACCACGCGCAGCTTGCGCGAGTCTTGTGTATTTTTGTCTTTGAATGTAACGTTCTGCTCTTATTTGCTTACCTTACATTCGAATCTAATTTCCAGGTATTATTGGGTCCGTCCGAGCAACTATATCAGTTGTTTTGAGAGGTTCCCCCACATTTGAGGTTGGTTTTGTTTATTAATGATTTAATCGTAATAGAACCGAATAATCCGCAGTCTTCGTTGTTTTGAAGTTTGAAATTTGGACAAAGATTTGGTATTCGCGTCTCTCGAGGGAAATGTAAAGTTCTAAAATTCAAACTTTCGGATATAATTGTCGGACGGAATTCGGCATTCATGGACATATTAAATAACAGACGTTTGATGAGGATATGTGACAGAACCTCAACGGAGGCCAGGTTAGTCCTTGTTGATGATACTGGCAGTTCTAATTCCATGAACTCTAACTGTAGTTCTGGTAGAGATAAGTTTTCTGACATGTTAGTAGCTAGACTCGTAAAACTAGAACACGTGTTTGCGGATAGGTTGGTTGATAAACATCTAGACGTTAAAGATTATGCTGTATGTGCCAATGGTACATTGGGTGGTTACATGGAAGACTGCAAGCAGCATGACATGAAACTTAGTCCTAATCGCTACCAACCGCTTGGGGGTAATAATCATGAAGAATATTTTGGTGGTCACACGCACACCTTTTCACTGCCCAGAGTGGAGCTCTGTTATTTCGATGGTAACGCGTTGAAATCCATGCAGTTCATAAAACAGTTTGAGCATTACGTTGAATCGAGAGTCGCTGATCCACGAGAGCGTCTATTTCAATAAAAGCACTACTGCCGGGGTAAAGCGAAAACGGCGGTTGAGTACTGCGTGATATTACCACCTTCTGAATGTTATCACTAAGCTCGTATTATGCTGAAAAGGTTGTTCGGTAACCCCCAACAAGTTATTCACACTTCAATACGGAACCTGCTAGCGGAGATGGCAGTTCGCTCTCGGAATTATGGGTTCGCATGAAAAATTGCAGCGTTACCCTAAGGGATATGAATCACTAAAGCGATTTAGATGCAGCACCTGTTCTAGAAGCCATAGTCAGTTGGTTGCCCCATGAACTCCGAATTCGTTGGGCGGATGAGTCCGACAGAATTATGCATTGGGGCCTGGAACAAAGTTCGAACACCTTACTGCTTTCGTATCGAAGCGAGCAGAACAAAGTCCACCTCGAAATAGGCCATCACTGAGGACGTATGGGGAAAGAGAAGCAAAGAGAGTGCTCCCGTGTTCCTTCCAAATGGTAACTACTACCAACAGTTGTAGCATATGCCAATGGATCACATCTTCTTACCGAATATGTCAAGTTCCGTGAGTTAAGTGTGACTGATCGTTGGTCAACCGCAAAAGGGATAGGAGCGTGCTACAACTGTTTTGAGCTACTGCAGCTGGGTGCTCATTGCCGAAGCGAATTTGGGTGCTCATATGACAGTTGCTATAAACGACATCACGAACTGTTGCATGTCGAGTCTGCAGTGACGCATGAGCAACCTAGACCTGTGACCAATGCTAGAACTTGTAGCACTTCGCATGGTGTACGGAAGTCAGTACGATTAAGGATCCTGCTCATTAAGGTCGAAACCCCTCATGGTTTGGTGCAGACGTTGGCATTCCTGGACTTGGGTTCGGATACGACACTTGTGGAACAACTATTTACAGAGCGTCATGGCCTGTTAAATTAAGGTCCACTTTGAGATGACAACCCTCAGAGAAAGCTCGAGACGTAGTTGTCTCAAAGGCTCATCGAAACGACTCGCTTTGGACCAAGAAAACAGTGTAGATGTGGATGAAACATTTGAATCATTGCGAAGTACGTCGTCTCTCACTGACTGTAGTGATGTGTTGACGTACACGCGCACAGAGGTTTTGATATCGGAAGCACCTGCCTCGGTCGCGTTGATCCGAGTTCCTCCACAGCTGCTATCACGATTACGTATGAAATTTTATAATTTAGGATACTGGGGAACGAATTTGATATCGGTTGACGGAAATGACGTTCGTGAATCAGCCTAAATTTGTATGGAGGAAACAGCCGTGGAGTTAGTGACGGATGCTTTAGTGCCAGTAACATTGATGGCACAAGTTGTGACCCCACCGTGCAATTCTGACTGGCAATCTATGGGTAATCGAGACGGTTGCACATATTGGCGGTGATATTTGTGTAAAAGCGGATATTGCCGCGGCGGTATTAAATAGGATGCTAGTCTTCGCTCAAGTTCTCTAGTTGGAGTCAGGAACAACCTGATGACGCAGGCTATGGTTGAGGATTCGCGAACTGTAGATGATGTTTCAGTGAAGTTCCTAAAGTTAGGTGAAACTTTTTGCAGCATTAGTTGGTTTATTGCAATTAGAAAAATTTTTCTTTTCCTTCTGTACCTGCTGCTCGGACATCCACTAAGTCTATCGCTAGTAGATGAACATCTCTGGCTTGTCGCATATAAAATAAGTGAAGATATGATACCTTGAAAGGCGTAGGATAGTTTTCGAAATAGTTTTTATAGTATTATGTGAAATGATTTACCGTCGCTTTGATGACTTGTATGTTTATGGAAGAACGCATTCAGATGTATTGGGATTGAAAGTGAAAGCGACATTATTTCATCCAAGTTGTTCGTATCGATGTGGGCATTGATCTTCGTATATATTTTCGTTGAAGGGCTGCCTATTTTTGTAATATTCTCCCAGTATTAAAAATTGATTGAGATGCAAGAAAGTGATATATTGCAAGCGTTTGAATAATGAAGACAGTGTGATATCTAATAGCGGTCAGCTACTGTTTTTGCTGAATTTCAAGATATCGTCTGATGTGAGGGCTTGGCTGTCGGGTTTCGTAAAAGTTGAAGAGATATCGCTTGACTCTAATGGAAGCAGCAGACGAGGCTAAGGAAGGGTATTATGCTGGCTATGTATTGCGAGTTTATCGTTACCATGGTCTCTAAGCGGTCCACTCCCAGGATTGTGGCAAGAGTAAATAGCAACATCTTCACTGGGGATTTCGACGTATTATGGGTAGGGACGATAAGCTCGACTTCAGGAGAAATGTTTGGTAAAACATAGATGAATAAATGCCAAAATCATCAACAGGGTCACAACCGGTAGAGAGAATTTGGTGGCAAATGTACAATCTGTTCCCGTGTCAATTGAATTTCTTCTACCCATGGTCGCGTGCAAGCCCAATTCCCTTCCCCAACCTTTGCCAAACTTGCTCTTGTTCCATCGTTTATTGTATGACCTTGATACTTGCTACCTGTTTGGCTTGACCACGCGCAGCTTGCGCGAGTCTTGTGTATTTTTTGTCTTTGAATGTAACGTTCTGCTCTTATTTGCTTACCTTACATTCGAATCTAATTTCCAGGTATTATTGGGTCCGTCCGAGCAACTATATCAGTTGTTTTGAGAGGTTCCCCCACATTTGAGGTTGGTTTTGTTTATTAATGATTTAATCGTAATAGAACCGAATAATCCGCAGTCTTCGTTGTTTTGAAGTTTGAAATTGGACAAAGATTTGGTATTCGCGACTCTCACGGGAAACGTGCACTCGTCATTGTCTATCTCGCCGTTGGCCATCCATGCCCAATTGCGCCTAGCGCGTCGGGTAGTGTACACACCATACGTTTCAAATTCGTTATTGTGTTCAAGGCCTCGCGTCTCTTTCGCTGGAGAGCTAATTCGAATTACCGCATACGCATTGCTAGCATTGCCAACCGAGTCTGTGTCGTCTTGAGTTTTCTTCATCCCTGTGTATCGGTCCTTGATCACGCCTTCGTCACCATATGATCCCTGTCAAACATGTTCCTAAGGATCTCCTCCGCAGTGGCGTAGCCGCGTCCGGGGTCCTTACAAAGACTTCAGAAATAACTTCTCATACCCATCCTGTGCACTGATCATCAAATGTTGGCGACCGTCAGTCTCGAGAGACTATGGTATTTGTCACTTCGTTTTCACTTTTCTATATTCTTCTCATCTTGTATAATATCTTAATTTTCTAACTTAGTTTATCCCTGTTTCTGCTACTTTTAAATTTAATTTCTTTTATATGATATTTTGGGCAATAATATTTGTGCTTATCGATCCATTTATTTTTTGTTATTTGTGTTTTTATCTTTAATATCGTTAACATTAATTTGATCAGTACTTTTTGTCATTATTGTTATTCTTTATTATTACTACTGTTGTCATCTGAAATTTTTTATTTCATTTACAATTTTTTTACATTTAGTATTTTGTCTAACTTTTATGTTATTTTAACACAACTTCGTCTGTGACTGTAGAGGCCTATACTAGACAAGCACATTTTTCCACGGCCACTACAGACAACGGGCGTTCTGCATTCAGAACGCATCTTATTTTCGATATATTTCTTATCCTGCGACTTCTTGTGGTCTTGGTCTATTCTTTGAGCTGCTGCCCTATGACGCTCCGCCAGCTGCTGCGATCCACTGCATGTTTTTCCCAGTTCACCTGGTCGATTTCTCCGCATTTGATGTCACGCTTGACTATGTCCTTGTAGCGTATGTTCGGTCTTCCGACTGATCTGGAACCAGCCGCAAGTTCACCGTAGAGCATGGCCTTTGGGATGCGGTTTCATCCATTCGTGTTACATGTCCAACCCAACGTAGACGTCTATGAGCCAGGACTGCGAACATACTTTGGAGTCCGGCTCGTTGAAGGACGACGTTGTTTGAGATGTGATCTTGCCATCGTATTTGTAGTATTTTCCGAAGATTGCGTAAGTGGAACACTTTTAGTTTGCGTTGCTGGTGTGAATGTAGCGTCCATGTTTCGCTGCCGTAGAGCAAAGTGTTCAACACGCAAGACCGGTAAATCTGCATTTTTGTATTGATGGTCAGCTTCGGGTTTCTCCATACGCGTTTGTGCAGTCGCGACATTATTGTTACTGCTTTACCAATACGCTTGCTTAGTTCGGAATCTAAAGAGAGGTTACTGGAGATAGTGGATCCCAGATAGGGGAATTCATTTACTACCTCCAGTGTGCAGCCTTCAATCGAAATTTCCGGCGCACTATTAACCCCTTGGCCAATGACTTTAGTTTTGTTTAAACTGATTGTTAGTCCGAATTCCTTGCAAGCACTGGCGAAACAGCTTATTAGTCGCTGTAATCCTTCCTCAGAATGGGCTGTCAAGGCTGCATCATCCGCAAACAGCAGCTTCCTCAGAAATACTTTTCGAATTTTAGTTTTGGCCCGAAGTCGCGCAGGGTTGAATAATCCGCCGTCGCTCCTGGTGTGAAGGAATATCCCGTCATTTGAATCCCTGTAGGTGTATGCGAGCAGAATTGAAAAGAAAATGCCGAACAATGTCGGAGCAAAGCACACAACCTTGCTTTACGCCATTCTTGATCAGGAATGTGCTTGATGTTGAGCTATCGCATTGCACCGTGCCTTGCATATCTTCGTGGAAGGCGACAATCATTTGCATCAATTTTGGTGGGCAGGAGTATATATAATCCAGTTCGGCTGACCATGTCAAATGCCTTTGTGAGGTCAACAAAGGCTACATAAAGTGGCTTGTTTTGTTCACGACATTTTTCTTGCAGTTGACGGAGGGAAAATATCATATCGATGGTTGATCTTCCAGCACGAAATCCACATTGAGTTTCTGGATAGACTCGTTCAGCTAGAATTTGCAGTCTTTTGATAACGACGCGAGCGAAGACTTTGCCGACGACGCTGAGATGGGAGATTCCTCGGTAGTTTGAGCAGTCGCTTCGGTCTCCTTTGTTCTTGTACAATGTAATTATTTTGGCATCACGCATTTCTTGTGGAACAGTTCCTTTCTCCCAGCATTGAAGTAATAGTTGATGCAATTGCAAAAGTAGATAAGTTCGAAGCCCAGCTTTCAGGATCTCAGCTGTGATGCCATATTGACCAGGGGCTTCCCATTTTTCATTTTCTTCAGAGCATCTTCCAGTTCTCCAAGCGTCGGTTGATTATCCAGTGTAGACATTTCCGGCAGGTTTGGGATGACGTCCATCGCAGAATCTGATACTGTAGTTGGATTGGAGTACAGTCCTTTATAGTATTCCGCCCACCTCTCCATCTTCTTTTGTCGGTCTGTAATGATGATTCCATTTGCCGCGGATGTTGCCGGAAATCGGCGGCAAGCTGAATATCTTGGCAAATGTCTAGCCAGTAGTTGTTTGCACATCGTCGTGAAGTCCGCTGGGCCTCTCGTCTGGATTTTCGAAGATTTTCAAGGGTTGTTGTAGAGGGGTTATTTTTGTATTCAATGAGTGCAGTGCGTTTTGCTGCAAATATTGGCTCCAGTTTCGCGATGCTGTCTGTGAACCAATCCAAGTTTCGTCGGTCCTGTTTGCCGAAGACAGTGGAAGTGGTGCTTCGTATTGCATCGCTTAATTGTTTCCATCTGCTTTCGACGTCATTTGCAGAGCTGGTGTTTAATTTATTATCAATGGCAGCTGCAAAGCGATCACGTAATTCTTGGACGGCTACCCTACTGCTGTTAATGTGGGGATGTGCCTTCATCCTTTGGTAGTTGATACGTTTAGGTTGCAGACGCACTTTGCTCCCAACGAGAGAATGGTCTGTCACAATCTGCAATGTGGTAGCTGCGGGTTTTCAAACACCGTGTTCAGTAGTCTTCTGTGAGTGATGATGAGATCAAGTTGGTGCCAATGGTGGCTTCTCGGGTGTTTCCAAGAGACGCGGTGATGTGGTTTCTTCGAGAAGAAGGTGTTGGTCACACAAAGGTCATGATGAGCGCAAAATTCCAGAAGGCGTTGCCCGTTTTCATTTAGATTGCCGACGCCAACGAGCCGAGGCATCTTGGCCAAGATTCGTTGTCTGATCCTACTCGCGCACTAAAATCTCCAAGTAGATAAAGATGGTCTGAAGCTGGGATTCGCTGAATCAAACTGTCCAATTCTTCGTAGAAATGATTTTTTTTCTTACACTGTCGCCGAGAGTGTTGGTGCATAAACACTTATTAGGTGAACGGGTCCGGCGGATGCGTTGAGCTTCAACGTGAAAATTCGAGGTGTATTTTTTCCACATATTTCGACGGATGATAGAAGTGTGTTTCTCACGGCGAAGCCTACACCCTGTTGACGAGGCTCGTTGATTTCCTTTCCCTGCCAGTAGAATGTATAGTTCCTTTCGCGGAGATGCCATATTCTGGTAACCTGGTATGTTGTAGTGCAGCGATATCAACATTCAGTCGCGTGAGCTCAAGGTCAACTACAGCAGCTTTCCTCACAGTGTCCAGACCACAGTCGTTCGCAGGGTTGAGAGGACCTAATGTACGAACATTCCAGTTCGCAAACGATAGATTTTGTTGTTTATTGGTTTTATTTGTGTTAGCGGTTGAGGTCGTTTAGTGTCTGCTTTTCGGTGTTTCTCCTAGCTCCAAGCACCCCCTTGAAGCAGACAGACCTGGCGGGTCAGCATCTTATTGGCTGGGGGCTGCCCAGCTTGAGGCGGGTGATAGCTGACCAGTAGAGCGCAATGGCCTTTCCCACCGTTAGTGGCAGCCCGTGGCGTCGAAAATGCTTACGCCAATCAGCTTCGACTTATAACCCGTATCTGCCTGCCACCCTTTGTACCTAAAAGTAATTTATTTTTAGGAGGTTTGATTTTTGTATATGTGATGTTTACAAAGTGACTGCCAGGGCGATGAATATGGAGAACCTGGGATGCCCAAACACCAGGAACCCCCTCTCGGTCTCACTGATGAAATCCAAAGGAATGCATTGCAATACATTTTGCATCAGTTTGACTGCAGGAGTTGCCGAAAGAAAGATAGAGTTTATCTTCCAATCGCCTAAGGAATTCCACTCCCGATTTTCTGTCTGGATTTACTTCCATAGCCTTTACTTCTCCCGAAGCAATCTGCAAGGCAGCAGAGCTAAAACCCATCAGCATGGGAGCATTTTATTTCGGACTTGCTCTTGTCCTAGATAGACCTGCCTGAAGAGGCTAACGGGCTCTACCTGCCCGGAAAGGTTGTAAGCAATTGGCGGCCTGTAACAGCTGCGAAGACGTAGGTGCTGGTAGTGACCATGAGCTTCCGCAGCATTATGTCGCATATCAATCGACACAGCATGAGAGTCGGTGAGGAATAGGCAGTCCTCAGAAATATCCACATTCTCTGAGGGTTCAATCAGTCAGTAAGCCATTCAGGATTTTCAGCTCAGGTGTTTTCTGCGTCGAAGAGAGACTTATACTTCATTACACACCAAAGCAT
>JALGAQ010000009.1:2559810-2580041 GCA_028829895.1 Sinotaia quadrata | reverse complement strand
CAAGAGGGCACAATCACAAGCTACTGATCAAGCGATCCGACGGTCTCAAACACGTTTACCGTCTGTCGTGTAGAGCAGTTTCTTCGTGGAACTCCCTCCCATATTCGGTCGTGAATGCCACCTCAGTGCCGAAGTTTAAGGCGGCGGTGGACGAGTGTTTTAGAAAACAAGCCAGAGGAAACCGTTAACTGACCACTCTCGTCCACCATCCGACGGGGTTACTAGCAGTTGGACTATGCCCCGAGGGATCAAATATAGGAGAATTCTTACCCTTCTGCTTTCCACAACTGATAACTGAACTTTTGAGGTTTGTGGTTTACCCGCTTAATTTTTATTCGTTTTAGAATCGCAAAATGTATCTTTCGAGGAATTCGTCTCTTCTTTGATATTGAATTGAGCACATATCTCCCGATTTGAACTCACCTGCAATAGCAAGATGAAATTTATTTGGAGAATGTATCTCACAGTTAATGTCCTACGAAGGAGACGCTCTTCGCACCACTTGTTCACTCAAGATAGATTGTAATAAGTTTAATAACATGAAGACAAGAGGCATGAATTGTGAGAGTTAAGGGTGGATGCAGTATTTACTCTTCTATACCACTACCTTCCAATCGCTCCTGTTTATCGCAAACGTTCGGAGGCAGCTCATGTCACATTTTTACAAAATCTCTTAATGCTACGTATTTCCACCTATCGTCCACCTAGACATGCAGTAATCGGACACTTTCTATGGTACACCTGGCAGTGAGATTGCACGAAATTCGCTCGTTGAACAGCAATGCTATGTCTGGAATGGGAAGTTCTTTGTCTGAATAGATATTTCCTTATTATCACCAGGTTTAGGATGTGCTCATTAAATCATGTTCTCCAAAATAGTTCCGGCAAATTCTTGGCTTTATGTCATCGTTTAGCATACCACTCAACTTAGGTCGATTACCCCACAACTGTAACTTTGGCGAAGGGTTTAATAAATTATTGAATTCAAACTTTAAAAGTCTGTTATAGATGATGCATTCAAAAACTGCGACTTATGTATTCGGGACTTCATTATAAAAATTTTGCTCTTGCTCTAAAGAGTAATTAACTTGTTTTACATTTCCCTTTACCCCCAATTCGATGACTCGCCAGTGGTGCATTAAGGCGTCATTTTACTGAATACACCGGAAGAGAGTCATTGATTCACGTTTGTGAGAATTCATCGAGGACGGTATGAAGTTTCTCTTCGGCCCCATCAGCCTTCCTGCTATTTTATTAAACATTTCCTCAAACGGTTCATGTCGCGTGAAAATTCGTGTGGACGCCATAATAAAAGAATCATTCGTTACTTAATGAGTCGATTATATAAGCATCGCTTGCGAAGATACCTCTGTAGAGTTTCTAAAACTTTCTGACGCGATTTGCTGCCATCAGGCCGAAATAATCTGTCTATTAATGTAACTCTTCGATATTCTTTCAGCCGAAGATGCTGCCATATTCTACCGTAAAGTAGGTGTTTTTACCCTGATACAAAAGAAACACACTGCAAATAACTACTTAACAGCGGGGCTTTATTAACTTTTAGTATCATGTTCAGTAATGGGAACACCGAAAACGTCCTTCCATGAGATGGTAGGATTTGAGTATTTGGATGTTAGGATTATCGGAAGAATGCGGAAGAAAAGATGTTCAGCTTAGTGCAGAGGACATGAAGTAGCTGATTTTGTAGGATACGGTTTATACCCTTAAGTTTCGCAAATGTACGAGAGTAATTGGAGTACACTCTCAACAAACTAATGCCAATTTCTTCTGAATGCGGCTACCGTGATACTTTGCTTTTGTAGTTCGTTTCTGATAACCTTATCTCCTCCAAGTTCTATATGACTCTCCTCAGACGCAGATTCGTGTCTTTGGAAACGGTTATTTAAAAAAAATCCCAAACCTAGTCACCCTACTAGGGTCTTCATCTTCTTTGTCAAGTCAAACAAATGCCTCGGTGCTCTCCAGTTTCGAGTACTACTGGTTAAGTTATTCACTCTTGCGGGCTTCCCTAAAGTTTTGCATTTGCTGCGGATGTCTTGCCTCTTATCTATTCAGGTCATCCACTTTCCTCCCCTAATAGGCATTCAGGTCTTTTGAACCAGATTGTCCTACCCTGATGCTAAGTGGTTCTACTTGGGACTGGGTTAAGATTGTTCCCCATCATTGATCACCTGATATCTGCTTTGCCGAAAGCTTCACGACTTAGAGTTCTGCCGAATGACTCCGACGCAAATTGGTCGGCGGTTTGACGTTAAAGAGCTTGCTTCGTACTTGTCACAAGTATCAAGTAAGCTCCGTGGAATGCGGGCGGGTGTAAAGAGTGACATCATCGTTTGCTACATTACGCTGAACCCGACAAGAGGCCTGCAGCCAATGTCAATGCATGTTGTTCGACCAACCTGGCTACCCTAAACAAAATCTTGAACATGCTGTCAGTTCGCATAGTGAGCCGCAAGAAGTGGCTGGTGATAAACGCAATCCTGGGCAATAGATCCGATATCACATTGATTGAAGAGAGGATAGCCAGGGCGATTGGTGTAGTTGGGTGAAAACTTCTTTAAATATCACAATCATCGTTGGTTCAATCGTGTAGAATCTACAACATGCAGTTGAAATGTGACTTCGAAGAACGGAGAAGGAAAGATACACGTCTCTAACGCATTTAGAGCACCATATTTGCTGATAGGATGCGCGGCCAACCTGATCCCCAATTACGCAAGAAAGTGGAAACATCTGATGAAAGTCGATCTCCAGAAACTCGCCGAATCCGTCATCCATATCCTGAAGGGATTAGGTATACCGGACGCCCACAGACCTTTTGAATGCCGCGCGGGCAAACTAAACGAGTCGTATGCTGTTCGTACAAGGTTGGGCTGGATTTTGCTAGTGTCAGTTGGTTCCTTGAACATCAAGTGTCATAATGTGAATGCAATTCGTTCCGACTCTATTCAAGAGCAACGAAAAGCACTGTATGAAGCAGACTTCAAAGACGTAGTGTGGAGAGCGCTTTTGTTTTTTCAAGGATATATATGCCGAGTCAACTAGATGGAGAAGGGCACTAAGACATAGGGCTGCCTTGGGGAGAACCCCAGACGGAATCATACGCGAACAAGGAAGCGGCATACGCTCGTTTACTTCCAAGGTGCCACTGCTTCCATACCGACCCGAGCTACTTCAAGGCTTATCCAACAGCGATGGCAAACAACGTTTCTAAAGGAATTGCCATCCAAGTGCTTGGTGAACAGCTGGTAGCCAAATTTACACCCCTATGGTACCTACTACTTTATGATGTTGTGAACCCAAAGAACCCAAAGAAGCCGTTATTACATTCAAGAATGAAGCATAGTACTCATAATTTGTCATCATTTATCATAATTCTTCTTCATTCTCATTGATGTCACTGGTGATGTGAACAACACTTACATCGCCAGCCATGTCATCAGCCACATCAGCTGTTTCATTGCCTGTTGTGTCGATAGTTACATCAGTTCCTCCATCAGTTAGGTCGGCATTTACGCCATCCGTTGTCTTTGGTCACCTTATCAGTTATGTTATAACATTAAGATTGCACTGTGAGGGCCAACGGTAAGCATCTGACTCCCTATCCGAAACCGGATAGCGAGTAGCGATCTATAACAGGTACCACTGTGAGTGGTTCATCAACTGTTCTCTGGTAACGTCGAGATCTGGGTTACCCCCCCTGAAGTTGAACGCAGCTAGGCTGGCCGTACAGACTGCTAGTTCGGTGCGGACAGAATTGTAGCTCTGATTGGACAAAGCTACCTTCTTTACAGACTCCACGATAATAATATACTACATCGAGAACACCACTAGCCGTAAAGTACCTTTGTTGCTAATCATCTTATAACAAACCAGGAGTTGTATCATACAGAACAATGGCAACGTGTTCGCTCGTAACAAAGCCCCGCCGACCTTGCCTCCCAGGGGTAAGACGAGGCACAGAGAGTTGACAGCCTGATTTTGAGTACCAGACTTCCTAAGGCAAAAAGCCAAACTCAGCACCCGAGCTGAACCTTCAACTCTCTACCGTCAACTATACAAAGAAGAAAGTGCGCCGGATGGCCCTAGCAAGTCAACATTCATCCCGAACGAGGCTGTTAAGAGCATTATGGTGGCTAACTAGATTTAAGACACATCTGAGTAATGGGGCCGGTAGTAAAGCGAATCTAAAGGTGCCAAATGGACCATTGAAACTGACCGAGAGGTGGGAAGTATAAGCCGACCTAATAATGGATGCGCAGCGGTATACCTATCCGAAGGAGTTAAAGGTGGTGGCTTGTAGTGGTCTCTGTATGAACAACAAGTGTAAGAAATTTATTCAAATGAATTTCCTTCTGCCGTTGCAGGCAGGTTCGAACCCGGTGATATGCGCACAATAAATATCAATCCAGAACCACATTCCTCTAGAGACACATACGGGCGTGAGATTCTATGCCAAATAGACATTTGTAATCCGATGAATAAAGCTCTATTATTACTATTAATACATACTCCCAAAGCCCTCCCGCAATTGATCACCGAAATAACAGACATAACCGAAAGAGTTATCAAGTTATTCGCAAAAGAGGAAACACTTGCGAGATACACCAGCATAACCATCACGCTATCACCAAAAAGAAAGTCAACAAGGTCACAAACAGGGAAAGCATGTAATAACCAAAATTAGGTCAATATGGGGGGTTGGGGTACCAGGAAGGGCGATTGGGAATGCACAGAGGAATTCTTCTACACCACCCATCAAATCGGCCACGATTATAACTACTCTGGTTCACCGTCCCTTATCACTCCCGACTAGCTTATTGGTTGTCGCCGCTGCCCAACGACCTACGGCTGCGCTCTGCGCTGGCTCACTCTGAAGTATTACGATTATAACTCTCGCTACAACAGCGGGAGCCAGCCCTTAGACAATCGGGCAACTACAACCAACATGGTACTCTCAGCCTTCTTGTGAGAATGTATCTTGTAAATGGCATTACGTTAACCACAAATGAATATAAACAACATCAGAGCTGGATGTTTGTTCTTTGCCATAATGAGGTGAAGTATTTGGTCTCGACGATTCACCGCTTATTCCAAGATGAGGAGGTAGAACAGACCGATTCTCATCGGGACCTGTAACGTCCAGCGTGCAATGAAAAAGAGTACCTGATATCGGCGATTTTTTAAAGGATTTTCGAGAGCCACATCATCAACTTTATGTGAATAAAGTAAGTATGAGTCATGAACAGCAGCGAGCTAATTTACGCAGAAGACAATTTCAAATGATGCAAATCAAGTCTCAAGGAACCAGTTACCCTTTTATGATCAAAGTCAAACAGCTTAGAAATATCGCATATTCCCGCGGCAGAATCCCTAGAGAGATGAGATTCTTCCAAAATGTTGGCAATCACAACCGTCGAGCAACTAACATCATCCTCAATCATAATATCTGCATTTATAGACAGAAAATAAGGCAATTTAATTTCCGCGGATTGCACAATTGGAGGGAAAGCAATGAAATCAGAATACACGAAACCTTCATACTGGGACTTTGTAATGACCAAATCCACCGATAAGACTGGCACATGAGACAAAACGGTATAGTCACCAGCTTCAAGCATTAACTCAAAATGAGTCTCAGGCCTAAACTGAGCCTCAGCCTCAACCGCCTCGTCTGCAACGACATCGAGCGTCGCTTTGGTTATGAACAGCCGTTTTCTACTCCTGTCTGATAAGGCCTCGTATCAAAACGTCTAATCGTATTTTCCCGTGGCTGATTTCGTAGTTTCGACATTATTTGGTTCGCTAACGTTACCACAGACGCGTCGTCTAATCCGAAATTCCTTATTTACAAATGTACGCAGGTCTAAGAAAGTCACCTCGTAGCCATTGCTTATATTGTCGTTGGCCATCCATGCCCAACTGCGCCTGGCGTCGCCGGGTAGAGTACACACGACACGTTCCAAATTCTTCATTTTGTTCATTTCGACCTCACGGTCCTTTTGGTGGAGAGCTAATTGGCACTTCCGCATAGGCACTGCTAGTATTGCCAACGAGTCTGCGTCGTCTTGGGTTTCCTTAAGCCCTCTGTATAAATCTTTGATTATGGCCTTTGTCATCATATAATCCTTATCAAACGTTTTCCAAGGATCTCCTTTGTCTGGTGCAGTCACCTTCGGTATCATTCCCAGAGAATTCCGAGATGGCTTCTCGTGCTAACCCTGTGCACTGATTAATCAAATACACGCATCTTAGTGTACAATCTGTCAATTGAAATTCTTCGACCTATGGTCGCGTGCAAGCCTCATTCCCTTCCCCAACCTTTGCCAAACTTGTTCTTGTTCCAATGTTTTTCGTGTGACCTTGATTCTTGTTATTCGTTTCGCTTGATCACGCGCAGTTTGCGCGATTCTTATGTATTTTTGTCTTTGAAGGCAACATTCTGCTCTTATTTGCTTAAATTACATTCGAGTCTAACTTGAAGGTATTATTGGGTCCGTCCGAGCAACTATATCAGTTGTTTTGAGAGGTTCCCCCACATTTGAAGTTGGTTTTGTTTATTAATGATTTAATCGTAATAGAAATTTGAAATTTGGACGAAGATTTGTATTCGCCTCTTTCGAGGGAAACGTACAGTTCTCTAATTCGAACTCTCCGATATAATTGACGGGCGGAATTCGGCATTCATGGACATATGGAAGACCAGACGTTTGATGAGGTCAGGTGACAGAGCCTCAACGGAGGCCAGGTTAGTCCATCTTGATGATACTGGCAGTTCTAAGTCCATAAATTCTAACCGTAGTTCTGGTAGAGATAAGTTTTCTGACATGTTAGACGCTAGACTCGTAAAACCAGAACGCGGTTTTGAGGTTAGGTTGGTTGATAAACATCTAGATGTTGAGGATGAGGCTGTAGTTGCCAATGGTGCATTGGGTAGTTACATGGAAGACTGCCAGCAGCATGATATGAAACATAGTCATAATCGCTGCCAACCGTTTGGGGGAATTATCATGAAGAATATTTTGGTGGTCACACGCACACCTTTTCACTGCCCAGAGTGGAGCTGTGTTACTTCGATGGTCACCCTTTGAAATACTTGCAGTTCATAAATCAGTTTGAGCATTACGTTGAATCAAGAGTCGTTGATCCACGAGAGCGTCTATTTCAATTAGTGCACTACTGCTGCGGTAAAGCGAAAAGGGCGGTTGAGTACTGCGTGATATTACCACCTTCTGAAGGGTATCACCAAGCTCGTATTATGCTGGAAAGTTTGTACGGTAACTCCCAGCAACTTTTTCATGCATCAATATGGAACCTGCTAGCTGAGGCTAATGGGATCAACGGAGATGGCAGCTCGCTCTCGGAATTATGGGTTTACATGAAAAATTCAGCCTTACCCTAAGGGAGATGAATCGTTCAAGTGATTTAGATGCAGCGCCCATTCCAGAAGCCATAGTCAGTGGGTTGCCTCGTGAACTCCAAATTCGTTGGGCGGATGAGTCCGAAAGAATTATTCAAGGGGGGCTTGGAACCAACGTTCGAACATCTTACTACTTTCGTATCGAATCGAGCTAGGGTAGCGAGCAGTCGATATGGCCGGATTGCTGAACAAAGTCCACCACGAAATAGGCCATCACTGCGGACGTATGGGGAAAGAGAAGCAAAGGGAGTGTTCCCGTGTTCCGTCCAATTGGTAACTACTACCAACAGTTGTCGCATATGTAATGGCTCACATCTGACTACCGAATGTGTCAACTTCCATGAGTTAAGTGTAGCTAATCGTTGGTCAACCGCAAAAGGGATAGGAGCGTGCTACAACTGTTTGAGCTACCTGCACCTGGCTGCGCAGTGCCAAAGCGAGTTGTGGTGCTCATATGATAGTTGTTATAAACAACATCACGAGCTGTTGCATTTCGAGTCTGCAGTGACGCACGAGCAACCAAGACCTGTGGCCAATGCTAGAACTTCTGGTGCCTCGCACTGTAAACGTAAACCAGTGCGATTAGGGATCCTGCCCATTAAGTCGAAACCCCTCGTGGTTTGGTGCAGACGTTGGCATTCCTGGACTCGGGTTCGGATACGACACTTGTGGAACGGAAATTTGCAGAGTTCCATGGCCTGTTACATGAAAGGCCCACATTGAGTATGACAACCCTCGACACGTGGTTGTCTCAAAGGCTCATCGAAACTACTCGCTCTGGACGAAGAAAACAGTGTAGATGTGGATGAAGCATTTGAATCATTGCGAAGTGCCTCGTCTGTCACTAACTGTGGTGATGTATTGTCGGACGCGCCCATACAGGCTTTGATAGCGGAAGCACCTGCCTCGGTCGCTGTTGATCCGTGTTCCTTCACAGCTTCTATCACCATTACGGATGAAATTATATGCTCTTCGGATTCTGGGCAAAACAATTTGATATCGGTTGACAGAAATGACGTTGGTATGGAGGAAACAGCGTAGAGTTAGTGACGGTTGCCTTAGTGCCAGTAATATTAATTGCATAAGTTGTGAACCTACCGTGCAATCGTGATTGAGACGGTTGCGCATATTGGCGGTGATCTTTGTGCAAAAGCGGATATTGCCTCGGCGGTATTAGTTAAGGTGGCTATTCTGCTCTCAAATTATCTAGTTGGAGCCAGGAACCACTAGATAATGCAGGCTATGGTTGAGGATTCTCGAACTGTGGATAATGTTCCAGTGAAGTTACTAATCTTAGGTGAAACTGTTTGTAGTATTAGTTGGTTTATAGCAATTAGAAACATTTTTCTTCTACTTCTGTACCTGCTGCTCAGACATGGACCAAGTCTGTCGTTCGTAGATGTTCATCCCTTGCTTGTCGCATACAAGACAACTGAAGATATGATAACCTTAAAAGGCGTGGGATAGTTTTCGAAATAGTTTTTGGGGTATTATGTGAAATGATTTACCGTCGATTTGATGACTTGTATGTATATGGAAGAACGTATTCAGATGTATTGGGATTGTAAAGAAATTTCCCTGTGCATACCCCAACTCCCCATCCTGCTACCCTCTATCCCCCATATTGACCTGATCTTTGTTTTATTTACTTTTCTAACGCTATGTTTACAGCACAAATGTCTTAATCGTTGATCGGCGTGTTTGAGGGTGCTGTCGTGAGAAGCAAGTCTCTCGCCGAATAGTGTTTGTCATTAACGGTTTGTAGTTATATCTTCAGTAGAAAGCAATCCTACTTGTATCGAGTTTCGGAATGTGTATTTTAACTGTTGAGATTTTTTTCTTCAATAGTTATTATTTTTTTATTCCATAAAATCGCATAAACCTTTCAGTCGAGAAACTTGTTTGTTGATTGGTATATCCCGGCTTAGTATACCTGCTTGGCATAGGAAACGTTCATCTGGTTAAACGTTTTCTACAATTCTCAACGTTATGACTTCCCCAAAACTTGGTTTGGGAAAGAACATGGGAACCGTACACTCGTATAACGTAACGGCGTCACTGGATCGCCTTGATTTCCCGATGGAGAACCAACGTTCATACAGAAGACCCGGCAAGTCCCCGTTGTGACTTCTGTTGACAAAATGGTTCATGTCCCACCATGAAACAACCTCACTTAAATAATAATCACCCTAAGCTTGGTAGTCGTTATGAGTCGAGGGACAACAACGACGCTAGTTATTCGGATCCAGCAAATTACGACGAAAAATGGGCCGAAAAACGACAGGAACAAAGGCGTCGCTTTCTGGCGAAGCTGTAGAGTCTCGATCGAGAAGATGCAATTTTTGGAGCAAATTCCCGCGCCGAGAGCGTCGGACAGAGCTCTGAAAGCCGCATCGAGCTCATCAGGGTGAATGAGTAGTTGACCCATGTGAAGAGGTACACAATCGATTCGCCGCAGATTCCAGCCCCGCGATCGATCCAGCAGCATTGATAGCATTCTGCCGCGACTCGAAATGGTAGAACCGTTCGACGGCAACCCAGGCACGTACTGGAAATTTGTCGGTCAGTTTCCATATTTAGTTGAGCAATCTGGGATAGACTATGGCACACGGTTGCAGTATCATAAACACTGGGGTATCTAGTCGCAACCCGGAACACAGCTATGCTACGGCTTGGGAGTTGCTGGAGTATCTATATGGTAGGGACGAAGTAGTCACAAACGCGATTATCGAGGAACTACTTAAGAACCTCAAGAAACACTACGAAAGTGCTAAGTCACTGTCAAACTTAGCTATTCGGATGCGCAGTTGCTACGTCACTCTGCAAGCACGCGATCGAGCCGGAGATTTAGACGCCATGGCGACCCTGGAGAGGATCTCGGAAACCCTGCCGGACAATGTTAGGAAAAGTTGGGCTAAGTTGGCTCACGAGAGATCTCGAGTGAATTGTGGCGCCCATTTCATGGACCTTTGTAAGCTAATAGAGGAAGAATCGCAAGTAAGACAGGGTCGATTCGGGCGTTTTATGGGAAAGCCGGTCCCGGTATGGAGTGACCAACCGCGTGCAAGAGAGTCTCAACGACCGAACAATTCTGGTCCCTTCCGAGGGAGACAATTTGCGACGGCAGGAAGAGAAGCGCTATGCTCTCTGTGTCGGAGCCCTCATGAGTTCGACTGCTGTCAAGTGTTCCTTAGTATGACCCCGATTCAACGGTGGGCGGAGGTTCGACGCTATGGAGCGTGCTTCGTATGCCTAAGGAGAGGCATAGGTGCCAACAGTAAGGTTTGTCTAGGGGTACTTGCCATTCGCGTTATAGGGCCGAAGAAATCTCTTATTGTGAATGCCCTGCTGGATAACGGATCAGACATCACGCTGATCGATGAGTAGGTCGCAAGTTCCCTGGGATTAGGTGGAGTAGAAACATCCCTGAACATCTCAACGGTCTCAGGAACTTCCATGTTGAATTGTACTAGGCTTAAGCTAACAGCCACCTCGACAAAGGGGGTAAGATAGTGGACATCCCTAACGCCTTCATGGTGCCCAGCTTGCCAATTGGGTGCGCGTCGTCTCCGACCGCCGATTATGCCCAGAGATGGAAACATCTAGCGAAAGGTAATCTGCCACACCTTTTAGCCACTGAGATCCATATTCTCATCAGTTCAGACGTGCCAGGCGTCCATAGACCTTTGGAATGCCGCGCCGGTAAACTGGAGCGCTGTGCGCACCAGGCTGGGGTGGATTTTGATAGAGCCAATGGGTCCAACTGGCGGCGACGACTATAGAGTTAACGCCATTCAATCCGACTCATCTATTCAACCGCGTCCGAAATTATTGCATGAAGCGCACTCAGAAGACAAAGAAGCCGTGGGGGCTGAGTCATTGATGTCATACGAATCCGAAGTTTTGGAGGATGGTGCACTTCAAGAGGCATCTGCATGTGAACCCGAACCTGGGTTATTAGCTGATCCTGAAGTGACGCGTGCTGAGATTGCGGGTGAAGTAGTTGAAACTGAGGCTGGTTTGAAGTCCGAGACTGAATTTGATTTAACGCTTGAAGCTGGTGACTATGTTTTGTCTCATATACCATCATTACCGGAGGATTTGATCGTTCAACGGTCCCAGAATGAGGGCTTCGTGTCTTCAGTTGTGAAGTCCTCAAAGATTAAAGTGCCATATTTTCGTCCTGTCAAAGCGGAGATGATGTTAGCTCTTCAAAGGACGTGATTACCAACGTCTGTTTACAGAAAGAGTCTCATTTTTCTTGTGATTCTACCGCAGGACTAGGCGATATTACTAAGCCGTCCGACTCTCGTCGCTTTGGGGCAACTTATCCCACGAGACTCTATTTCGATCATTTGGAACAATTTTCTCCGGAATGTGGATCTATTGCTGCACTCGACTCAGATTTACTTTCTACACATAAAGTTAAGGCTGTGGCCTTTGAAGAATATTCAATAAATTCTCCATTCTCAGACGCTCTCATTGATTGCCCGTTCGACATTTTATTTCCTGATGTAAATCAGTTGGTGCTACCTCGTCATGTTAAAAGGAGCGTGGAGTTGCCACGCCCAAATACCTCAAGGTGTTGTAACCATGAACAATAATCAAGATATGATGTTATCTTCATTTCAGATGCAATAAGAAAGATGTGTTCAACAGAAGGCTGCGAGTCGCATGTCGGTCGTAGTAACTCACTTCTCCCGCTGTTGTAGCAAGAGTTATATTTGTACTATTTCAGCGTGAGCCGGTGCAGGTCACAACCGTGGTTCGGTTATCAACGACAGAGTCTTAGGGATTGGCCTATGTTGTTGTAGCAAGAGTTAAAATTGCACTATTTCAGCTCAGCCAATGTAAGGAAAAGCCGTAGGTTCGGCGGCCGGTGGCGACAACCTTAATTTTAGCTAGAGGTGAGGTTTGGGGGACGTTAAACCAGGTCTTCAGAGAGTTGAAATCGTGACCGATTAGGTTGGCAGTGTAAAGAAATTTCCCTGTGCATACCCCAGCTCCCCATCCTGCTACCCCCTATCCCCCATATCGACCTGACCTTTGTTTTATTTACTTTTCTCCCGCCATGTTTAACTGCACAATTATGTTGGTCGTTGATCGGCGTGTTTGATGGTGCTGTCGTCGCCGAATAGTGTTTGTCAATAACTGTTTGTAGTTTTATCTTCACCAGAAAGCAATCCTATTTGTATCGAGTTTCGGAATGTGTATTTAAACCGTTGAGGTTTGTATTTCTTGTATAGTTATTATTATCTTATTCCATAGAATCGCATACACCTTTCACTCGGGAAACTTGGTTCTTGATTGGTATCGATTTGGCATTTATCTCCCGGCTTTGAATACCTGCTTGGCAGAGAAAAACTTTTATCTGGTTAAACGTTTTCTACAGGGATTGAAAGTTAAAGCAAAACTTTTTCATCTGAATTGTTCGTATTCTATATGGTTATTGATCTTCGTTTATATTTTCATTGGAGGGCTGCCTATTTTTGATATATTCTTGCAGTATTAAAAATTTGATTGAGATGCAAGAAAGTGTTATATCACAAGCGTTTGAAAACTCAAGACGGTGTGGTATCTAATAGTGTTCAGCTAATGTTTCTGTTGAATTTCAAGATATCGGTCTCATGTAGTACATTTATCTTGGGTATTTCGAAAGGGTTGAAGAGATAATCGCTTGCCTTTATTGTAAGCAGCAGACAAGGCTAAGTAAGGGTATTAGTCTGGATAGGTGTTGCGTGCTTATTGTTACCAGGGTTGTGACAACAGTAATAAGAACCATTTTCACTTTGAATTTCGACGTTAGATCTTGACGTATTATGGGTAGTGACGAGAAGCTCGAGTCCAGGAGGGGAGTTCGGTAAACATAGATAAATAAATGCCTGTAACATCAACCGGGTCACAACCGGTAGAGAGAATTTGGTGACCAGTGTACAATCTGTTCCCGTGTCAATTGAAATTCTTCTTACTATGATCGCGTGCAAGCTTAATTCCCTTCCCCAACCTTTGCCAAACTTGTTCTTGTTCCATCGTTTATTGTATGACCTTGATTCTTGTTATTCGTTTGTTTTAACCACGCGCGGTTTGCGCGAGTCTTGCGTATTTTTGTCTTTGAAGTTAGCATTCTGCTCTTATTTGGTGACTTTACATTCGAATCTAACTTGAAGGTATTATTGGGTCCGTCCGAACAAATATATCAGTTGTTTTGAGAGGTTCCCACACCTTTGAGGTTGGTTTGTTTATTAATGATTTAATCGTAATAGAACCGAATAATACGCAGTCTTTGTTGTTTAGAAGTTAAAAATTTGGACGAAGATTTGGTATTTGCGTCTCTCGAGGGGAACGCACACTTAGCCTGTTGTCTAATACTCTCTGCTCTATCTGGTATTGGAACTGATCATAAGATTCCAATAATGCAACGTTTTCCCGTAGCACTGTGGAATGTCTACTTGTGGCACGTGCGATTTGATTAGGGTTGGACCATCAACATTTGAGGAAGGTGGAAGAGAGCTGAACGTGTAAGGTTTGAAGTTGTTTCGACTCTCTTATATCTGGACCTCCTCTCACCTTCCTTTGACTTAACTTGGCCCTGAAACTTCGGAACACACCTTCGCTCATCTCACGAACTTGTTCCGTTCCATGCGCTCCAGCCTCTCTAAGTGCAACGTTTTTCTTCCTTTTCGTCTTCAAAATTCGTGTCCTCGTTTTCAAACATCATGTCAGTTTGGTTCTCGTGACCATGACTACCACACTTTCTAAATCGGCTATGTGAGATATCGACAGTGCAATCCTCAACCTTACACCTATTTTAACGTGGGCTAGTTGGGAAACCGTGTGGAATACGCTGACTATGAATTTAATGACTACTGTTGATGTCAACAAATGAAGTTCACTTAACAATCGGAGATCGGAGAAGTTGCATTCGGGATTCGCCTTATTTTTTGTACATTGTTCTGGTCGAAATCAGAAAATTCCGATCGACCAGTCGACACCGTTGTTCCTTGTGTGTGTTCTCAAACTTGTTTCGTCCACAAACCAGGTTTTGGGAAAGACATTTTGAGTAATGTTAGACATTTATTCAATTAAATTCAATTAAATTTCCCTCTGCCGTTGCTGTTAGGCTCGAACACGGAGATAGGCGCACAATAAATATCAACCAATAACAATTGCCCCAAAAAAAATTTATGTGTGCGATTCTGAATCAAATGTACATAAAATGAGTAAATCACGAACCTCAAAAGTTTGAATATATACTCTGAAAAACTCTCACGCAATGGATCGCCGAAATAGCAAACAAATGAAGAGAGTCATCAAGTTATTCGAAAAAGAGGGAACACTTGCTTGATACCACAGCAAAACCGCCACGCTGTCACTAAAACGTAAGTTAGCAGGGTCACAAACAGGGAAAAATAATAACCAAAACCTGGTCAATATGAGGGTTGGGGTGCCAGCAAGGGCGATGAGGAATGGACAGGGCGATTCTTCTAAAATAAGGCCTTAGTGAAACTGAAAAAACTCTATCCCTTACTAGAAAGTTGGATTCTGCGAGTCGGAGGTAGGTTAGGTAATGCATGTCAACCGTTCGCCTAGCTAGACCACCTCAATGCCCACCACGTGACAGACCTTTTTTTGTCAATACCATTTGCTGGCCATTTGCGAGGCTCTCGACTGTAGTAGCCGAAGCAGAGCTCATTTTGAACAACCGCCCCCCTAGTGCCGGTAAAATCGGATGTAAAAGAACTGCTATCCCTGACGCCAAACGACCCAAAGTAAGCTCTATAGTGTTCTCTACTATGACCGAATGTTATTCCAAGGGTTGAAACAAGGCTAACTACCTGACCGGACTGTTTTGGCTACGGTGGGTGAAAGTGTACGTGCCCACTTTAACCATAAGGCAGAAATGGCTGTCAGTCCGAAGGGACCTTCGCGAAGGGAACATGATCATCCTGCTGAGCGAGCAGCTTTCCATGGAAAATGGCCGGTGAGAGTATTCAAGCGCTGCGAGTTGTCTGGAGACGGCGTGGTTAGACCAGTATTAGTTCTTACAAAATACGGGACTCAGCGTAGGGATATATGAAAGATGCGTCTAATAGTAACTGCGAATACCACGTTCGTTGTCGTCTCCCAAGTCTCTAAGGAGTTGGTTCTCGCTCTTGTAGCCAGTCATATTTTTTACTATTTAAGTGAGGGCTAGTGCATAGTATATTCGTACGCCGGAGTGTGGCTGTGACAACCACGAAGATAGTCTGGAGGCAGTAAGGGGCTCTGAACCGGGTCAAAGGTTATTGAAATCCTGCCCGATTTGGCGGGCGGAGTGAACATTGTGTATCCCTTAAATGCACCTGCTGACATCCCCAACCCTAAATATGAACTCGATTTTGTTTATTACGTTCATTCTTTGTTTTGCTGCATTGGTAGCTTTTATTTGGTAACAACGTGACTATTGTGCTGGTGTAAGTCGTATGTGTTCCCCTTTGTCGAATAAACCTAATAACTCTTTTCAGTTGTGTTTGCCTTATCAGTGTTCAGTTGAGCAAAAGTTGTTTGGAGTGTATGTATTCCAACTTTTGTTTTACCCAGTTAATGTATATTTGCTTTAGAGTCCCACGTATACAAGTGTCTTCCGAGGAATTCGATTCTCAATTTATGTTTATTGGAGCGCATATATCCTGATTCGAACCTCTGTGTAATGGCAGAGAGAACTTTATTAGATAAAGTTCTTACTTTGTCTGCGCTGAGGCACTGCAAGTAAACTGGTATTTGTGGCAAATATCATTTGTATTGTACAAAGCCAAATTGCTAGGTGATCAATCAACATAATTCTTTTGATTTTCTTCTGCTCACTGATTTTAATTTTTAACCAAATGGCTGATCGCATATCACGAAATAAAGCCCGAGACCGAAAGCTGATCGTCGAATCTTTTGCTAGTTTCTTAGAACGTAGGCCAGTCCTCAGAACGCAACACAATCTCCTCTATCAATACTTGCCAACGTTACAAGATCCCTTATAAAGCCGCTAAATTTAATTACCGGTGTTCTGTGTTGTTTGTCTCCGGAAAGTTTTTTAATGAGTCATCTGGAAAAATAAGTGTTATTGTTGGTCATTGGTGGTGCTGGTATAAATAGCTATCATAGTGATTGTTGCTATGCGTAGAGAACAAATAAGAAGCGTTCCTCTCTACATATTCACTGCAAACTATTGTTTAGTTTTTGACTGGCAACTATGGTGACGCTCAAGTTGTAAAACGAAATATTTCAGATCACTTTAACTTGATAAGAGAATATGGTGAGGTGCCTACATAAGTAAGCTGGATATTTTGAAAATCTGTCAAGTGTTTTGAAGGGAAGAATGGACCTTCATTAGTGTGAACAAAATAAAACAAAGTTCTAATCCTGAACAAATTGGAAGAAGTTAAGAAGTCTAGCCTCAATCAAATTATAGGCTTTTACAATTGAATAATATTCGGTTTCAACCTACACAAATCGGCATTTAAATCAGAATTTCTGACTAGTATTTGATGAGATGAAAATCTGACACACAAGATGCACAGTCCGCACAAGATGCCCACACCAAGTATAATAGTCTGGTTGAATTAAGCTTAATAACTATTGAAATTGGGTGCCATTATAAAGATTGTGCCTCTGTTAAAATAGGCTCATGAATAGATATTCATTTTACAACAAATGACCACCTGATGGATCAAGTGCACATTGAAATGCCACTGAATACCAGTGATTATACAGTCGTTAGTGCTCATTTAAACTACGCAGCTAGTGTTCTGATTGTAAATCAATGATAGATATTGTAAAGCTAAAAGAAATAGCACATATTATGGTGTGGAAAGATGTTGAACTCAGACTATGGAAGGTTTTTCTTCGAATACTGAGGCGCCCCTGCGTGCCATTAGTGTCTCTCAGTTAACCTGGTGAATCGACTAGAAGCCAGGATTCGCAGCGCTTAGGAAACTGAAAAAGCTATAGAAGAAGCACGAGAAGACGGGGCTTCTTGGTGTAGTAGATTGCAGGGATTAAGCGATTGAGATATCCACCACAATTATGTCGAATCGGACCCGACCTGTCTACGCTTAATTCAAAACGTTGTGCGGGACAAATAGATGTTTATTGGCAAGTTCACGCTAGTCAGACAAGAGTTCTTAGACGTGTAATCAAGGTTAAAAAGTGAATACTTTTTTAAAGATTGGTTACCAAGATAATAAGGGCAACGAAAGTTCAAGTCAAAACGTTACGTCATACATGAACGCTACTCATATCGGGGAACAAATGTTGTTATGCAGTGTCGACAATTATCTCTTGGGCACATTAGAGTGCCATGGCAACTCTAACAATTACACTTGCTAGATAATGAAAACAACTCAAACAATATCGAGTTTTGGGAGTACAAATTGACCAACGAATTCCGTAAGTGAGATATTCTCTGTAATCGACGAAACTATGTAGGCACTCCAGTGTCGAGCACAGTAGAACAACCGAAGGTGATCCAGACCCACTTAATAGTAGATATCGTAAAAATATTGGGATCTGTCGCGGACCTGTTTTCTATTCTACAATACTCAGGAGCTAGTTAACCAATCAGTCCATTCTGGTATCTTCGCATCTTATTCCATCATAAAATGGAGGCACAATCCCATTGGACCAGAAGTCAAACCTCAACATTTAGGTTCACCTGAATGCTGATGCCTATTAACGAACATGCTTTACGAGTTCCAACGCAGAATACATACAGCCCACAGAAGCGCCAGTCTCTTGAAACTCGTTTACATGCTAATATTCGGTATACACAGTTGTAGAAGAATAATAATTCATTCCCTGTTTGACCTCCAACTGCCCCAAAAACCCGTGATTACTGCGAACATTGCTTCCTTGTTTCAACGTTCCTTTATTACTTGTAATTTATGGTGGCTATTACAAATGATCTTTCTTGACTGATCGGTGTTAAGAGCACCCGCTTCTAAGGTAAATATCCTTACGTTATTTTTTCTATTGACAATTCACAAATAGTACCTCTGCTCGTTGTGGACATTTCTTGTTGTGGCAAGTGTTTTGTGCCTTTTTGTGTGAACCTTCGAGGTAATGTATATACCTTGTATTATTGTTTGTTATTTAGAATCGCATGAATAGTTCCGACAACGTATTCTTGTTGATCGGGACTTGCGCATTTCTCCAGTTTCATTGAAATTCTGTGGCTCTTATGAACGGATAGGAGTTACAATTCTCAAAGCAGTTCCAATTTTCAAAGACACGATTAGGATCAATACGCGTAGGTAGCGACTTCCATGCTGTTCAGAAAACGTTTGGATACGAACTTTTGACCTGCAACTAAGAAACAACAAAATGTCTTTGAACAACGGCGATACTGGATCGGAGGAACGCCGTGCTTTTGAGAAGACCCAGCAAGTCTTGGTTTCAATCTCCTCTGGTTCTAAGGCTGGTTCATGTCATAATTCAGATACGGATAATTTTGTGGTTATGATCGCTAAGTCTTCTTATTGCTTAGTTAACAATAAAACGTTGATTGACGATGATGACCGTGTTTATGAACCCTATCATGACTACTTGAACGCCACTGACCGGAGGATGAAACAAACGAATGAACGTCAGCAGATCCTCACGGAGCCATCCGGTGACGATTTGAGTGAAAGAGAAGAGGAGGTGTCAGCATGGCTCCAGCGACTGCGGCTGAAGAGAAAGAAGTGGATTAAGGCCAAGCAGAAAGCACAAGACGCTTGTTCATTCTCCAAAAAATTTGATCTGTTTGAAGTCAAACACGGAAAAGAACTGAGACACGCACAACGGTACGTGATCTGGTCACCTACGCCACCCCAAAACGCTCAGTTCCATAGCCAATACAGAGATGAAGCGCCTTGTCTAGATCTTCCAAAATTTGATTAAAACCCTAAGCATTATTGGAAGTTTATGCAGCACTTCCAAATCTTGGTTGAGAAGGGAGTAGTCGACAAAAGTCTAAGGCTGATTTATGTGATGAATCAGTGGATAGGGCATCCCCGCGAAGCAATATCCGAATGCTTTGCGAGTGACACGGACAGTGATTATGCCATGGCGAAGGAGATTCTTAGGGACTTGTATGGTATGGGCCATATGGTGACCATAGCCATAATAGAAGATCCATTCAAGGGGATGAAAAGATCTCATGACGACGTGGAATCATTGAGCGGGTTAGCCATACGGATGCGCAACTGCCAAATGGTGCTTCGTCCCGTTATGCGTGAGACTGAGTTGAACACCATAGCTACACTAAAACGCATTTTGCATAATCTTCCTGACGACTCTAGTTGCATCTGGGTACGATTGGCCGCTGAAGAGTAAGAGGAAAGAGAAGAAGTGACTTTCTCGGACCTTTTTGCATTTGTTCAAAAAGAGGCACGTGCTAGAAGTGATGTGTTCGGTATATTCATGACACCAACGAGAACGCTTGAACAATGCAAGCGACTTCGGGGAAACAAAAGACCTTTAGACACGAAGTCTTATGGAACAAAAGCAGAAAGAAGCTTGTTTTTAATAAGCGGTAATTTCGAGTTAGGTGAATGCCCGATCTGTTACCGAGCACATAGCTTAGAGCATTGCCCAATGTACTCTCGACTATTTCCATCGCAGCGATCGAAGGTGGTAGGCAGAAACGGTTTAAGTTTCGCTTGTCTGAAAGGCAGACACCGTAGCGATGCCTGAACAAGCGTGAAGGCTTGTGGTGTTGCTGGGTGCATCATTCAACACCATTACACACTTCAGTGTGTAATGCGAGCAGAACAGTCAG
>JALGAQ010000009.1:2539717-2559710 GCA_028829895.1 Sinotaia quadrata | reverse complement strand
ATTCTGCGCCAACTATTCCCTAAGACAGACAATCCAGCGCTGGATTTGTGATTCCATACAAGAGGTGCAGAACGCAGTGATGCGAAACTTCCAAGTTGACGGATGCCTAGCATCGCTTACAGACGTTCGGTTAGCGTCCCAATTTGCATCTCAGCTGAAGGCTTCATTGGAAAATGGAGGCTTCAAATTTCAAAAATGGATAGCAAGTCATCCCGAAGCGCTCAACGGAGTTCAGAATAAAGACCGAATAGTATTATCCGTAACACCTATATATTTCGTTAATCACGGGATCAAGCGTATGCTAGGGTGAGAATGGGACTCGCAGAGTGATTGCTTCCGCTTCAAGCTTCTGTCCAATAAATCGCAAACACAAGAAGAGGAATTGTTTTGACTGTTTCTACGCTCTTGCACCTGCTAAGACTCGTGGCGCCTGTACTCCTGCCGGCGAAGGCATTTCTCCAAAATTGATGTAAGCAACTCTTTGGATGGGACGTAACTGTTACTCAAGAGGAACTGAAAGACGAGAAATTATGAATGTCCACCATGGAATATCTTGGCACTCTTCAGATCTATAGGTATCTCGGACGTGGAACGATATACGCTGACGAAACACAGCTACATGTGTTCAGTGACCCACCACAGACTTGATTCGGTGCGGTTATATACTTTCGATATAAAAGACGGGAGCTGATCCTTTGTTCGCTTGTGGCTTATTTACGTTTCTCCCGAGAGCCGCAAATACTAAATGTTCGTCTAAAGTTCAAACTCCAAAATAACGAAGACTGCGTATAATTCGGTTCTAATACAATGAAATCAATGATAAACAAAACCAACCTCAGAAGTGGAGGAACCACTCAAACAAAACATAGAATTGGCGGGTGGTATCCAATAAATGCCTGAAGTTTGATTCAAATGTAAAGTAAGCAAATAAAGGCAGAAGGTTAACTTCAAAGACAAAAATAAACAATAGTCCGCAAACTGCGCATGGTCAAGCCAAAAGAATAACCAGCATCAAGGTCATACAATAAACAATGATGGGACAAGAATAATTAAGTAAGGGTTGAGAAAGGGAATTAGGCTTGCACGCGACCATGGGTAGAAGAAGTTCAATCGACAGTGGAACAGATTGTACAAATTCTGTCAAGAGTGGCTCCTCTGAAAATCGTTAGGATACCAAGGATGGAGTTAAATGCTGCCAGGTTAGCTGCGCAGACAGCCAGATTTGTGGGGGAGGAAATAAATATAACGATTGATGAGCCGTTTTTTAGACCGACTCAATGATCCTGTTGTAATATATCAAGAACGTAGGCGCGTTACAACAATTTCTTGACCAACCGCTTAGCCACTATCCACGAACTATCTCGACCAGAACAGTGGCGACATGTGAGGTCGGAAGAAAACCCGGCCGACTCAGTTTCAAGAAAAGCAACATCACATCAAGCTATGTCTGAATGGTTCTATGGCCCGAATGTAAACAACTGGCCCGCACTGGAAAGTGGGAAGATAACTTTAGACGAACCGGTTAATGTCATAGCAAGCATTTTCGGTATCATGCGGGTAGCGGAGCATTACTGTGATTGGACAAAGACGCTGAAGGCACTGGTATGGTTCGCCGTTTCGAATAGCCCAGTCATGCAACTAAGGCTAGGCTTGCCCAACCTAAACTAACTGAGAAATGCAGAGGCAAATATGATATATGCTGAATGTACTAAATAGCAACTAAGAGCCTTGTACGCCAGTATAAAAGGCATAACGCATGATTAAAATCTAACTGTTTGGTTTGCAATGCTGAGTTAGAGTCGCAAAATTTGTAGTCACAGGTTGTAAAGGCTTGATTCTTTGTCATAATTCGAATAAAGAGCAGCTAAACGGAAGGGCATTTGTGTCGTATTTACTTATTAGATGGTACTGATAACGTAGAACTAAGTGAAGATTGTCGTTAGAAACCATTCCTATTCGTTGTCATTAGGGCCAATAGGGCAGTTGGTCCCCGAATTTGTGACAAAAATTAAAAACATCATTCGAGGGGGCAGCATTAGTTTCAAGTTAAGTGGAAGGTTGATCGACATGATGAGGAATTCCAAGTTAAGTAATGAGGTTCTGTTCAGCAAGATATCAAACTAGAGGATAGCAGTATTATTTTGCGACGAATCTGTGATGTAAATGCAGCTGCTGGTGTATATTTCAGGGCAATCTCAGTCTAAAATTCACACACCGTTGGATGAATTTTGAACATTCGTCCATTGTCATTATAGGTTGCGGACATTTTGTTTGTTAAAGCACACTGATTGTTTTTCATTTCGATAATTATGTTCCCGCCGTTTTTGACTCACTGGTAAATCAAAATCTAGCTCCGTATGGTGGTTTCCATCAGTGTGGTTTATCACTATCTGGTCGCAGAATCTAAACTGCAAAATATCAGATGGAAGTTAGGTGCTTATCCCACTGAACTATTCAATCAAACAAAACAATCCATCCTATCATTTGTTGGTAGCAATCAGATAGCAAGATTTTACTTCAGAAGGAACACGTTATCCAGGCTGCTTTGAACCATCTGAAAAGTCTCAATAACTAGGTCTTCTCCATTTTTTCAGTGGATCGACATTGAATCATGGAATAACATTGTGTTAATAACTCTTCTTATACTTGTCTACATTCTGTTTCATTTTTTGTTGGCTTAACTTCATGTTTTTGCTTTACGCTATCGCAGTGTATCAATGTCATTTGTGCCCTCTACGTTTTCTCAGGTAAGTTGCTTTACATAATTCTCTCATGATGTAAGCAAGTTGGCCATCATTCTCCGTTTACGTCCGTTTTTAAACGTTGAGGTTTGAGTGACCGCATTAGGCTCATTTTGTTACTTGTTTGAATCAAACCTATATATCGAGAATTTAATCGTAATTGATTTAGAGGCTTTGAAAGTGTGAAGCATTATCATCCAAAGAACAAGAATGCATTGGAGATTTATGATTCGCCTACCGTGTGCCGTAGTTTTGCTGTTCCAAATGAATATAGAATTGATGCACAGAAAGGTAATTCATAGGATATTGAACTAATGTACCATTTCTATGTTTCTATACCACCAAACTGATTAACTGTTTCAGGGTTGCATTAGGCATCGTCCTATTTTTCCGTAATTTGAGGATGTTAAGGTAATATTATACGTGTGTCCTTTTATTACTGATAATTGTCGATATATCGTATATTATTGAAGTTCAAATCATTGAGGTGAGAACTCACTGCAATGGGGCAGGACTTTCTTTATCGCAAATTCTTAGTAAAGCATCCAGATGCTAATTGAAACCTTATTTTTACTTGACAGCGACCAATTATTCAGGAAGATTGTTTCAATCTTTCGCTATGTAATAAGAAGGAGTACATTTTCCGTTCACTTTCAATATTTTCGGTTAGAGCATTTTTATGATGAGTCAATTTATAGAATCATGCTAATTTTAGATACATATGAGGCAGAGGACATTCGCAACCACTCCCCCCCAGAATTTATATTATTTACCTCAAGTTAGGAAATTTCCCCGTGCATGCACCGAATGCTAAACCTGCTACCGCCTATCCCCCATATTGACCTGAACTTTGTTTTATTAACTTTTCTACCGCTTTGTTTGACTGCACTTTCGTATTGGTCGTTTACCGGCGTGAGTGAACGTTTTTGTACCGAGCAAGTGTCCCGTTGAATAGTGCATTTCACTAACCCTCAATAGTTGTGCCTGTCATCAGAAAAACCATCCAACTTACAAGAGGTCTCGGAGGTGTATACAAACTTTTGAGGTTTGTATCTTTGTACAGTTATTATTATTTTTTCTCAAAATCGCATAAAGCTTTCAGTCGAGAAAATTGGTTCTTGATTGGTATCGATTTGGTGCATATCTCCCGGCTTGAAATACCTGCTTGGCAAAGGAATCGTTTAGCTGGTTAAACGTTTTCTACAATT
Organism: Sinotaia quadrata; assembly: GCA_028829895.1. NCBI lineage: Eukaryota > Metazoa > Mollusca > Gastropoda > Architaenioglossa > Viviparidae > Sinotaia > Sinotaia quadrata. The sequence continues at coordinate 2,555,761 of JALGAQ010000009.1, read as the reverse complement.
CTCAAAGAGATGACCTCCCCCAAACTTGGTTTGGGAAAGAACACGGAAACACAACATTCGTATGAATTAACAGCGTCACTGGATCGCCTGGATTTCCCTGAGGGAGAACCAACATTCATACAGAAGACCCGGAAAGTCCCCGTTTTAACTGCTTCTGTTGACAAACCTGGTTCATGTCCCACTGTTAGACCACCTCACTTAATTGATAATAATCTTGGTAGGGGTTATGAGTCGAGGAACAACGATGAAGCTAGTTACTCGGACCCAGCAAATTCTGACGCAAAATGGAGCGAAAAACGAAAAGAACAAAGACGTCGCCTTCTGGAGAAACTGGAGAGTACGGATCGGGAGGATGCAATTTTTAGAGCACATTCCAGTGTCGAGAGCATCGGACAGAGCTCTGAAAGCCGCATGGAGCCAATTCGGGTGAATGAGCAGTTGCCCCATGTGAACAGGTACACGATCGATTCGCCGCAGATTCCAGCCCCGGCGATAGATTTAACAGCATTGAGAGCAGGTCTGCCGCGACTCGAAATGGTGGAACCGTTCGACGATAACTCAGGCACGTACTGGAACGTTTTCAGTCAGTTTCAGTATTTTGTCGAGCAATGTGTATTAGACGACGGTACACGGTTGCAGTATTTGAAACACTACTGCGTCGGCCCGATAAGAGAAGCCATATCAGGGACATATAGTCGCGATGCGGCACACGGCTATGCAATGGTGTGGGAGTTGCTTGAGAATCTATATGGTAGGGACCAAGTAGTCACTAACGCGATTATAGAGGACCTAATTAAGAACCTCAAGAAACACCACGACAGTGCTGAATCACTGTCGAACCTAGCTAATTCGATGTGCAACTCCTACGTAACCCTGAAAGAGTGCGAGCGAGCCGGAGAGTTAGACGCCATGGAGACCCTGGAGAGTCTCGGAAACCCTACCGGAAGACGTTAGGAAAAGTTGGGCAAAGTTGGCGCACGAGTGATCTCGAGTGAAGTTTGACGTTCATTTTATGGACCTTTGGAAACTAATAGAGGAAGAGTCGCAAATCAGACAGGGTCGATTTGGGCATTGTATGGAAAAGCCGGTTCCAGTATGGAGAGACCAACAGCATGCAAGAGAGACTCAACGATTGAACAATTCTGGTCCCTTCCGAGGGAGACAATTTGCGACGGCAGGAAGAGAATTGCTATGCGCTGTGTTTCGGAGCCCTCATGAATTCGACTGCTGTTGGTATGACTCCGATGCAACGGTGGGCGGCGGTTCGACGCTACCGAGCGTGCTTCGTATGCCTAAGGAGAGGCCACACGTCCAACTTATGCGCCACAGGGGACCATGCGATCAAGCTGGGTGCAACAGGCACCATCGTCCACTACTTCACTGTAGCACGCAGGAACAGAGGGTCGAGCGTAGGGCCAAAGCGTGCGGTTCTACCAGCCTAGGTGTCAACAGTAAGGTTTGTCTAGGGGTACTTCCCATTCGCATTGTAGGGCCCAAGAAATCTCATTGTGAATGCCATGCTGGATAGCGGATCCGACATCACGCTGATCGACGAGAAGACCGCCAACTCCCTGGGATTGGGTGGAGTAGAAACATCCCTGAACATCTCAACGGTTTCATGAACTTTCATGTTGACCTCTACTAGATGTAAGCCAACAGTGAGCTCGACCAAGGGTGGTAAGTTAGTACACATCCCTAACGCCTTCAGGGTGCCAAGCTTGCCGTTTGGGTGCGCGTCGTCTCCGACCCCCGATTATGCCCAGAGATGGAAAGATCTAGCGAAAGTTAATCTGCCACACCTTCTAGACACTGAGATTCATATTCTCATCGGTGCAGACGCTCCAGGCACCCATAGACCTTTGGAATGCCGCGCAGGTAAACTGGAGGAGCCATACGCTGTGCATAACAGGCTGGGGTGGATTATAATAGGGCCAATGGGTCCAACTGGCAGCGACGACTATACATTGAACGCCATTCAGTCCGACGCATCTATTCAACGGCGTCTGAAATTATTGCATGAGGCGCACTTCGAAGACACAGAACGCTTGAGTCGTTAACGTCGTGCGAATCCGATGTATTAGAGGAAGGTGCACTTAAAGAGGCTTCATCACGTGAACGCGAACCTGAGTTATTAGATGATTCTGATGTGACGCCTGCTGTGATTGCGGGTGAGGCAGTTGAGGCTGAGGCTGGTTTGAAGCCCGACTGATTATGAATTGACGCTTGAAGCTGGTGAATATGTTTTGTCTCATATACCATCCTTATCGGAGGATTTGATCGTTCCACGGTCCCAGAATGAGGGCTTCGTGTGCAGTCCTCAAGGCTTAAAGTGCCTTCATTCTGCCTGAAGATGATGTTCGCTCTTCAAAGGACGTGATTCCCAACGTTTGGTTACAAGAATAATCTCACTTTTCTTGTGATTCTACCGCGGGATCAGGCGATATTACTAAGCCGTTCGACTCTCGTTGCTTTGGGGCAACTGGTCCCACGAGACTTTATTTCGAGCAGTTGGAACAATTTTCTCCGGAATGTAGATCTGGTGCAGCTCTTGACTCAGATTTACTTTCAGCACATAAAGTTGAGGCTGTGGCCTTTGAAGAATCTTCAATAAATCCACCGTTCTCAGAGGCTCTCGTTGATTGCCCGTTCGACGTTTGAGGTCCATATGTAAATCAGTCTGCGCTACCTCGTCATGTTGGATGGAGCGAGGAGTTGCCACGCCCAAGTACCTCACGGTGTTGTAACAAAGAACAATCATCAAGATGTGATTTTGTTGATCTTCATTTAGGGTTAACAGGATGCAATAAGAAAGATGTGTTTAACAGAAGGTTGCGAGTAGCATGTCGGTCGTAGTCGCTCACGTCTCTAAGGGACTAGCTCCCGTTGTTGTAGCAAGAGTTATGATTGTACTATTTCAGCTTCAGCCGGCACAGGTCACAGCCGGGGGTCGGTTATCGCTGCCCGAGTCTTAGGGGATTGGCCTATGCTGTTGTAGCAAGAGTTATAATTGTACTATTTCAGCTCAGCCAATGTAAGAAAAAATCCGTAAATTCGGTGGGCGGTGGCGACGACCTTAAGTCTAGCTTGGGGGTGAGGTTTAGGGGACATTGAACCAGGTCCACAGAGAGTTGAACTCGTAGCGGATTTGGTGGGCGGTGTAAAGAAATTTCCCTGTGCATGCCCCAACTCCCGATTCTGGTACCCACTATCCCCCATATTGACCTGAACTTTGTTTTATTTACTTTTCTACCGCTTTGTTTGACTGCACTTTCGTATTGGTCGTTTACCGGCGTGAGTGAACGTTGTTGTCCTGAGCAAGTGTCCCGTTGAATATTGCATTTTACTAACTCTTTATAGTTGTGTCTGTCATCAGAAACTATCCAACTTATTAGAGGTCTAGGTGGTGTATTCAAACCTTTGAGGTTTGTATCTTTGTACAGTTATTATTATTTTATCTCAAAATCGCATAAAGCTTTCAGTCGAGAAACTTGGTTCTTGATTGGTATCGATTGGGTTCATATCTCCCGGCTTGCAATATCTGCTTGGTAGAGGAATCTTTTATCTGAAGCATGGTATTCCCGACGTGAACTTTATTACAGAGGACAAGAAGGCGAGTGTGCTCATCAATTAATATTATTGGAGGCAATAATATAAAAGCACAATGTCAGGCCAAAACATTTCTCTGCATATCATCAGGTGCTTACTGCAGATAAATGTTTATATGGAAGACAGAGAAGGCAAAGATGGACAGACAAGATTGCGAACACACACATGTCCAATAAAATCAAAGTTACCAGTTCAATGACAGAGTCACGTACAGGTCTTTGATTACGCAAAGCTGTGGACAGCGCTTCCGGATCGCAACGGCTTCAGCAAAACGCAAGAGACGAGCGTTACGTGTTCTGAAAATACACCGAAACGCTTTGGTTGGGTCAACTCGATGACGTGAATCGACCAAGTGTTTGACTATTGATGAAGTAATCGATCGATTGAAGCTCGATGTTAAATTTCCTTGTTGCATCATACATTTTCGGATTCAAACGGGAATATGTTCAGCCACTCTGACTCCCAAGTGTCGTTCTGTTCTCTTGAGGTAGCTGGCCTCGCAGCTACACTTGAATTCATAAATCAGGTGGGATTTTGTGAACAGGGGCGACGCAAGCTTGACAGAGGGGACTGCAATCCTACTTGTATGATATAGGATTCTAACATCGGCAGCATAGTAAACACGGCTCACCGCACTAATGAGACGTTTCCTCAACAGTTCATTCACATCATCACCTTTGAATGGAAGTTGTAGGTTAACTTCACATTTGGGAACCGTTGTTATCCTCGTAGCCACGGGTTTCGGTTTACTGTGCTTATCGATAAACAACGTTGGATAGCCATTTTCACTTAGCACCTGTCGAATCCGAGTTAACTCTGCCTGTAATGTTTCTTTCGAACACAACCTCCACGCTCTTTCAAACAGCGTTTTAACCAGGCCACTTTTATACTGACACGGCACGAAGCTGTGAAAGTGTAAGTATTGACCTGTCCATGTCGGTTTGCGGTAAATGGAACGTAATATTGAACCATCAGCTCTTCGAGTGAGCTGTAAGTCTAAGTAGGGTAAGCAGCCATTTCTTTCGTGCTCAATGGTGAGCAGAATGTTATTATGTAGACTGTTCAGGCTTCTCAGGATATCTTCACATTGATTCCTGTCCCTACCAATCAATAGTACGTCGTCGACGTATCTGCGGTACAATATTAGCTCATCCAATTTTTCGCAAACTTTTTCTTCGAGGTGTGCGACGAAAATATCTGCTAGTATTGGGCCAAGTGGACTTCCCATCGCGACTCCATCAATTTGTCTGTAGCCTTTGTTTAGAAAGTGGAACTTCACATCCATTGTGCACAATCGCAGTAATCTATCAAGCTCACATGTAGGTATACTCAAATGGAGCTTCTTCTGTTCCACCTCCTTGCAGATCACGTTTGAAAGACCGTGGAGGTTGTGTCCGAAAGAAACATTACAGGCAGAGTTAACTCGGATTCGACAGGTGCTAAGTGAAAATGGCTATCCAACGTTGTTTATCGATAAGCACAGTAAACCGAAACCCGTGGCTACGAGGATAACAACGGTTCCCAAATGTGAAGTTAACCTACAACTTCCATTCAAAGGTGATGATGTGAATGAACTGTTGAGGAAACGTCTCAGTAGTGCGGTGAGCCGTGTTTACTATGCTGCCGATGTTAGAATCCTATATCATACAAGTAGGATTGCAGTCCGCTCTGTCAAGCTTGCGTCGCCCCTGTTCACAAAATCCCACCTGATTTATGAATTCAAGTGTAGCTGCGAGGCCAGCTACCTCGGGAGAACAGAACGACACTTGGGAGTCAGAGTGGCTGAACATATTCCCGTTTGAATCCGAAAATGTATGATGCAACAAGGAAATTTAACATCGAGCTTCAATCGATCGATTACTTCATCAATAGTCAAACACTTGGTCGATTCACGTCATCGAGTTGACCCAACCAAAGCGTTTCGGTGTATTTTCAGAACACGTAACGCTCGTCTCTTGCGTTTTGCTGAAGCCGTTGCGATCCGGAAGCGCTGTCCACAGCTTTGCGTAATCAAAGACCTGTACGTGACTCTGTCATTGAACTGGTAACTTTGATTTTATTGGACATGTGTGTGTTCGCAATCTTGTCTGTCCATCTTTGCCTTCTCCCGTCTTCCATATAAACATTTATCTGCAGTAAGCACCTGATGATATGCAGAGAAATGTTTTGGCCTGACATTGTGCTTTTATATTATTGCCTCCAATAATATTAATTGATGAGCACACTCGCCATCTTTTATCTGGTTAAATTTTTTCTACACCTCATATCTTCACAATAACGGCGATAAACTAGATAGCATAAATCACAAGCTGAAAGAAAAACTTCACATGGTTATTCGCGTAGAACCATAACACAATGTTATACTTTATTAATTTTAGATTATATAGCATTAAAACTTAACAATAAGATATGTATGTAAGATTCAAGCCATTTAAGGATCCGCAAATTGAGTATCAAGTTCTGAAGGTATCAGTGGATTTCTCTACAGTGTCGGGAAACTTCTTAAACTCTTTAGGGACGGTGGCTTTAAAGGTCTCCTGATCAAACGAGTTTTGAGTAATTACTCTCTGATATAAAACGTTTTAGTTGGCTCGGAAATTCCAATAAGTAGAACACATTTTTCAATACGATTGACAAAAGTCGATCAGCACCCTAGATTTTTCAAATGCTTGTGGTTGTAACTAGTATAGTCCAACCCCAACCGAATAGCTGGAAATAATAGCGAGCGAAATAATAATGAAATCACACCTGGTATTTGTATATAGCGGTATATATTTATTGTATGTAAACAGAACAAGTAAAATCAAGTATACAGTAATTAAGTATTGAGAGTCTCACAATATGCGCATGCACCACAGCGTGAATAAAACTCCGGATTTCTGTAGTTTCTGAAAGGTTTTGCTCTGATTCGATTAGATCTTCTCATAAATTTTCTTCATCATTATTATCACCATCATCTGGGGATACAAGAGAACCAGTATTTGGCGAAAAAGGAAAATCGGAAAGTGACCCACCTGAGGCTTTGAATAAGATTCGATGAGAATGTCTTCTGTGTAATTGAAAGTAAGTTCAATCCCAACTTTGAGGCATAGAATTCCCAATATTGTCCACAAAAATTCCTTCACTAGAACAGAAATCATTTCCTCAATAAAACCGAACTTCTGTTGTATCAAGACACAATAATTTCGAAGGGAGTGGCCTTGATATGAACAATTTGGATGGAATATTACTGGCGGTAGAATGTACACAATTTCTGTTTTGCAGCGAAAAAAAATGTGAACAAATTAGTCGAGTTACGAAAAAGAACCGAAAGTACACGAGGCAACGGCACTCGTAATAGTTGAAACTAATCTTTCTCCTAAACTGTTGTATTTTAGGTATCGAGGAGCCGTGAAGAGACGTCAACATCCAATAATTTTTAACCAATTTGTAACATAAGCAGCTGCAAAATGTGAGCCATTATTCCTCAAAACAATCAAAGGAACTCCTTCTCGACTGAATGTTTTCTTCACAAAACGCAACGTAGAATCTGCTTTTGGTTTATCGGTCAATAGTACATGGAGCCATTTCGAATATGCATCAAAAATCACAAGAGTATAGTATTTATTCAAGAAAGGACCACGATAATCCAAGTGAATCCTTTTCCATGCTTCACAAGACACAAAAAATTGTTATGTATCACAGACAATTTCTCAAGGCGTTTGTAGAATTCGGGAAATTTCCGACTAATGTCATTCTTTCATCCCTGTCTGATGGATTTGATAACTGGATGATAATATTTCTTCACCTCCTCGATCAGTTCAAATCGAGTCAGTGGGTTCAACGCCTTTGGAATTGGCGCTACGATTTCCATCGGTTGACTTATTCGCATGTCCCTCTGCTTTACCAGAAAATTTACCATATAGGGTCCTTCATTCACTATTTCAAAATTTACTTTCATTTCGATAGATGAACTTTAAGGCTTGTCTCTTCTCTCCGGTGACATCTGAGTGCATTTAAATTTTTAAGCAAGTGAGCTTGTGCTTTGTGGAAAGAAGCCGTTTTGCGGACTTGCGGGAATACAATACAACCAACAGTGATGGTTGGTGGCCTTTATCTTCTTTTTTCCATGTATACGCATTCAGATGATGTTTAATTTGACATATCTGCGTATGCACGGAGATGTTGATTTCTAGTACATCCTGACTGATCAGGAGTCCGGTCTGCCATCTCTGATAACAGAAAAAGAAGCTATTACATTTTCAGCTCGAAGGCTCATATAAATGCTAAGATACAGGGCAATGTTGACAACACAGAAAATTACGACTATAAAATAAAGGTACCACCTAAAAAGTAGACACATTCCACACAGAATAGACACCATAAATTGTAATTAGTGCCAGGGTGTACATCACATAAAACAAAGGATGAATATTCAAGGTAATCAAAGGGTTTAGTAGTAATCAGGTGGTCAAATGTATAATGGTTAATTATACTTTTACATCGTTTATTCCTTCTTCCATGATATTGATATCATAATAATATTTCTTTACTTATCCCAAATAGGATGAGTTTTCAGCCAATTGCATGCAATGCACGATTATAATATAAAATGTCAAAATAAAATGCCAGAATAGTTCATCATGTCCTTGACTTAGAATACGCGCATTTGTTGTAATCCCAGTCTTTATTTCCATCGTTATTATATATATATATATATTACAAGGACTGAAATTTTTCTTAGACCTGGGCAACGTTATAGAAAACGAGCCAAGGATCCGTCAAATAAATTCGCTTCTTATAGTATCGGGCTTCTTTTCATGATGTGCGTTCAGCAAGTTTATTGCTTGATAAAATCATACTGTGGACAAAAAGCGAAAACAATATGTACGTTCCAGGATCATTGCAGTCTGAAATTCACACATTCTCGGGTCCATCTGAAGATTCCATCCCCCATTTTTTGTTTTCATCTCACATACTTGAACATGTTTGTTTTACCCCTCACTTGTTTTGCGCTCGTATTTTGGTTGAGGTTATTGTAACGCATTTCCCTGGCTACGTATGTCCTGTACCCTACGTTGTCTCACCACCCTCTTTTTATATCTCTTTATAGAACCTGGCAACCTTACCCGACCGGATTCAAGCAAGACCCAAGGCCGTAACTTGTTTATGAACTGACCTTGAATTCCGACTTCGTACCTACGTGTGTCTGTTGGTGGTTGTCCAAATACATCGCTCCCATTTACAACACTTGTCTCCTTTTACACCACTACGGCAACCGTGTGCTTTTTTCTGCTTGTCTAACTCATTTCCTGTTACGGTTGCCTGAGTTCTAGACCCCTAGCGACAAAACTACACCACTAGTCGTTTGCATCCTTTTCAACTGTGACCGTTCATCGATCCCAGACGAAGAATATTGTGCCCGAAAGACGACCCAGGCTACATTAGTGACACAGGTGGATCAAAATCAGCAAATTTTCTTCCTGCTGTCGGTGATAATTCCTTTGAATTACTGAAATGGCTGTGATACACAATGCTGAGTATTTTTGCCATCGCCAGCCAGACACTAATCAGAAATCATTGGACCCTCCTCCTTGCTTTCGCCTTGGCGATGATTTTAAACGTTGGTCTGCCCAATTGAAGCTATACATATCGTCCGTTCCTCCGCCTCGACATGGTGCGTACATACTTAGCTTCATTGAAGATTGTGCTGCTCGTCGTGTTGTGTACTCTGGAGTGGATTTTTACAGCAGCCAGGAAACAATCTGGCAAAACTTTCCACTCTTGCTGGACGTACCCACACGGCAGCAGGTGCCTCACAATCGCACGCACAATCAGCTACGAAAGAAGAATCATCCACCTGGTAAACAGCCCGGATGCCGCAAGGTTTCTGCTTGCTGGCACGCCCGAATGACCCCCGAATTTGTATCTGTGACTGCAGACAGCACCGAAGACCTTGTCTACAATGTCGAAGTGGCAACATTGGAAACTTTCAAGGTCATCACGGAGCTCAATTACGTTGATGTAATTGAACCTCTTTTTGTTTTAGACGAGCCTAAAACTGTGACCTTACTAACCCCGCTCGTTGCGTTATCAGGAATGGACGCTGCGATTTCGACTACCGTCTAGGAAATACCAACTGATACGCTAACTGTGAGATTAGATGTTCAAGTTTTCGCCCACTTGCTTCAGCCCCATCAGGTACAACATTTCTCCTCCCCTACCCTGGCGTTAGTAAAATACGTACAACCAAGGATCGAATCAACTATGTGCACTGATCCTGATTCTCACTCCGCGACGCCTGCTTCACAGACGCTTAGGATACAATTTTCAGTCTACTCTGGTTATATATGCTTGAAGGACAGATTCATCATACAAAGCATCAAATCACCTCTATTTATGATCATCTCTGCACTGCACGTCCTTGCTAAACTGATATATCAAACTAAAGACCGATTTCTGAATATCTGGATTCTGAAGCGGATATCTCTTTGGTGTTTTATGACTTAAAGTTTGTGATGAACAATGCATTAGAAACAGGTGACTCCATAGGGCTTCCATGTTCTGATGCAGTCCTCTTATCGGAGAGCAGATTTCCTGATAGCAACTTGTTGGATAGGAAGTTTATATGCGCCTTGGCAACGCAAGCATTGACATCACAATCTGTGGCTTCAATAGTTGCATCAAATCTGCGTGGTTTTCACGGTCCTTTGACTGGTGATAAATCGCTATCCACAAAAACTCCAACAGGAGCCTTGAATTTGTTAACTTGCCTTGTGGCTGATGTTTGTACTTTTATACAGGATCCATTGGAATTCGGATGTAGGTATCTATTGAAGACACGCAAACAAGGTCTTATGTGTTCAGTTTACCAAAGCGCCAGTGAGAACTGCGCACATTGGGTCTAAAGGAGATTATGTTAGATTCAAAAACTGGTTGTTTAGGCGTTCGGTGGTTTGGTTTGTATTGTCAAAAATCAAATATGGAGTGTCGGGCTGATGATTTAGGCCTGGGTGGAGATAGTAGATAGAAAGCTAGTGTCATTCGTCGTCATCGAGGCCAATAGGGTGGCTGGTTCCCGCGTTGTGGCAAGAGTAATTAGTACAATTTCAACGGGCCTGCGTAAGTTTCAAGATTAGCGGGGCTTTGGTTTAGATGATGACCAATGGACGGTTAAGTAATGAGGTGCTGTTCGGTAAGTAACCAAACTACTAGGCTAGAAGCATCATTGTTAAGGGTCTAACCCGTGGTGTGAATTTGGTCGGCGGTGTACGTTCCCTGATCATTGCAGTCTGCAATTCACACATTCCCGGGTCTATCTGAAGCTTCCATCTCCCATTTTTTTGTTTTTATCTCACACACTTGAAAATGTTCGTTTTATCCCTCACTTGTTTTGCGCTCGTGTTTTCGTTGACGTTATCGCATCACCGTGTTTCGTGTGCTTTGACTGTTTCTCAGGTAGCTTATTTACATAACTTTCTACTGTTAGCAGGAAGATGTACGATATTTTTCCGTTGAACATTTGACCATTGGTTTCACACATAGACCCCAATCTCTTGGTAACTGTATTTTGCGTGTTATAATTTTTGTTTAATAGAACATCTCTAACAGTGTCTACTGGATAGTGTTCGTTCTGAATTACTCGACTTATAATATTGGAGAGCGTATTGTCCAAATTAAGGGATCTAATTACAGATCTTACACAATTTAGTTATGGTATAATACAAAGCGTACAAAGTGTACAAAATTCTGCTGATCGGTTAGCTTGCAACTTAAATTTTGTGGAATGGAAATTGTTACCACCACAGACCAATACATCAAGATCATAATTTCTATGTTGAACTTGTAATTCAATGAGCTAATGCACATGGTACACAGGACATTATAGAAGCAGGAGTTCTTTTTCTTCAAATATATGATCTCCTTCGTGAGATTTGTGAAATCTTCCAACATAAGGACGTTTGAGTAGCTACTCCGAGCACCGTTGACCAAGACGATTAGTCTGCCTCTTGGCTGATCTCATATGGTTATCCAACGAGATCCTGAAGCTGTTGGTTGTAGGGTTGTTGACTACGAAGGAAGGAAGGGAATCCCAGATAGGCACCACTCTTTCTGAGAGTCGGTAAATGCAACGGTACCCATCCAACGAGTAGACAAAGCTCGAAGTTGTAAACGCAGGCGCGGTCATCTTTGTCACTCGATAGAGGATGCTGTAGGTCTGGGAAGTTCTGAAGAAAGACTTTCCGATGCACATAAATGAGATTAAGACTCAACCGTTGATACACGAGGGAGAACATATTGAGCTCATTATACAGCAGTTATTATATCTTTTCACATAATGTAGTCTCCTGAATGGAGGAATCATTCTCGTACCTAGTCGTTGCACATAATGTAGAAGAACAATAATTCTTTCTCTGTTTGTCCTCCAACTGCCCCAACCCCCGAATATTGCTTTATCGTTTTAACGTTCCTTTTTACATGTACTCTATGGTGGCTATTACAAATGATCTTGGTTGACTACTCAGTGTTAGGAGCGCCCGCCTCTCAGGTAAATATCCTTAACTTATTCTTTCTGTTGACAATTCACTTATAGTATATCTACTTGTGAACATTTCTTGTTGTGGCAGGTGTTTCGGGCCTTTCGTATGAACTTTCGAGGCAATGTATATATATTGTTTTATGGTTTAGCATTTAGATTCGCATAAAATTTTCCGATAGAATAAACATATCCTTGTTGACCGGGACTTGTGCATCTCTCCAGGTTTATTGAAATTCTGAGGCTCTTATCAACGGATAAGAGTTACGCATACTCCAATTGTGCAAGCTTCCCTTCCGTGAACGCGTAGAACGCGTAGAACGCTGAAACGCCATACTACTTTCTTACCGAATGAAAGTGGTATGGAATATCGTGAACAGGAGTTGAGTCCAGATTAAGAATGAAGGCTTCATCTTCCAGAGCATTCTGAACTCTGCCAACAGCGCTTTTTCATCCGCTCGATAGTGTTGAAATCATCCTTTGGTGATGCATAAGTCCCTTGTCGAAGACATAAGCCGAAGAGAATTACTTTTAGGTGAATGGCGGGTCCTATTTCTTCGATCTTCGATCTCGATGACATCTGATTTTATCTCGTTGATTGGTAGTAGATTATCTGAAGCCCACTGGATAATTCTGCCTGAATTCTCTTGTAGAATGATAGAATGTTTTTGGCTTGTACGTTTCTGATCTTCTTACAACTCTTTAGGTCATTGGCATAAATAAGAAATTTTGAGTCAACAATCTATGGTATGTCACTGACGAAGGTTGTGATCAGACACAGTCTAAGATCTAAATTCTGTGAAGCACCGCTGGTCGTGTTCATATGCTTGTTGCAAACACATTCATTCCTACATTGAGTTATTTGTAGAAGGCAGTAGGAAGTATTCCAGTGTACGCTTCATCTAGACTATCTTGATTGTCATAGTGATATTGTCGGTTACCGCGTGGTGTTAGTGCTTGATTGCGAGACCTGTCAGAGGGCTGCATCATCCTTTGATTTGCTTGAATAAACGCATCTAACGCGCTTTGAAAGCAGGAACGGAAGTGGAGTTCACACCTGAAGCTGTTAGAAATTCCAGACGAGTACTGCTCGTGTAGAAGGCCTGTTCCTCTTATCCGTTGATAAGAGCCTCAGAATTTCTATAAACCTGGAGATATGTGTGAGTCCCAGCCAACAAGAATACGATTATTCTTTCAGAACTCTTTGTGCGATTCTATAGCATAATCAATAATAAAGAATATGTACATTACCTAAAAGGTTCACGTTAGCAGGATAAACCAAAGCAAAGAAAGGAATATCGACGGCGAAGTAGTTATCGACTATAACCAATTGTTAATAAAATAGGTAGAATAAATCGAGTTACCTCGGAGCAAACGCTCTACTGTCACACTGTGAAAGTCAAACTGAACAAAGCATGATGGCGTAAATCAACATTGAAACAAGGTTTGAGGAGAAGTAACAATCAGGGCAAGGTGATTCACAGTGTTGGGGCTTGTCGTCGGATGTATGGGAATGCATCTTGGATTCTTCTACAAGACTAGCGAATTGTGGTTGTGTGCTCTAATAAAGTAGTCAGCGGCCCAAGTTGGAAAACCATTTAAATCTTGAAACTGTCCAAGCGCCACGATTGTGAATAGGAAGATTAGATCCCCTTGGGTGCGCCTTTGTTCACACGCGAATAGACCAATGGGCCGGCATCGTTCGTAATTCTCCAAACCTCTCAGCTCAGATATCATTCTAGTCCCCAATCTTTGTACGGACTCGAAGCGGTCAATTTCACCTATTGTGATCATCCGCGGACAGAATGCCTTTGGAAGTTATAATATTTCTGAGGTCGTACAAAAATATTGAGAACAATATCAGAATTTTATACAGGATCACTCATAAAGCAAACACGACTGAAAAGAGCTTATTGAAGTTATTCGAAAAAAGGGAACACTTACGAGCTACACCAGCACAACTGTCACACTGACACCAAAACGAAAGTTAGCAAGGTCACAAAGAAGATTAAATAAAAAGAGGTTTATAAACGGTAAGTCAGATTAATCGGGGGTTCGGAGGTGCCAGCAAATGCAACTGCGAATGCAAATGGGGGACGTATTCTACAAACAATCTAGAGCCAACTACCGCACCCTGTGAGACTTCGGAGGTGGCGATGTTTCCGTCTCTTGACGCGACATAGGCGATCAGTAAGATAGGCCTCAATCAATTGTAGGTACTTCCCTTGAATATCTAACAAACAATAGTTCGCCTTATATATTACTGAAGAGTGGAGCTGCTTCCAATGACCACCTGTTTAAGCAAATAATGCGCTATTCCTTGATATGCATGTAGAAAACGTTTAACCAGATAAACGATTCCTTTGCCAAGCAGGTATTTCAAGCCGGGAGATATGCACCAAATCGATACCAATCAAGAACCAAGTTTCTGGACTGAAAGTTTTATGCAATTCTGAGATAAAATAATAATAACTGTACAAAGTTACAAACCTCAAAAGTTTGAATACACCTCCGAGACCTCTTGTAAGTGGGATAGTTTTCTGATGACAGACACAACTATAAAGAGTTAGTAAAATGCAATATTCAACGGGACACTTGCTCAGGACAACAGCGCCCACTCACGCCGGTAAACGACCAATACAAATGTGCAGTCAAAGAAAGCGGTAGAACATCAAGTAAACAAGGGGTCAAGTCAATATAGGCGACAGGCGGTATAAGCATAGGGAGTTGGGGTTGCACAGTGAAATTTCTTTACACCGCACACCAAATCGGCCATGATTTCAATTCTCTGTGGACCTGTTTCGATGTCCCATAAACCTCATCCCCAAGCTAGGCATAAGGACCGGACCTACGGCTCTTCCTTACATTGGCTGAGCTGAAATAGTACAATTATAACTCTTGCTACAACAGCATAGGCCAATCCCCTAAGACTCGGGCGGTGACAACCGACCACCCTTACTCGCAACATTCTATTAAACACAGCTTCTGTATATCCATTCGTAAGACCCCTTCCTTCGCGCGCACTAGTACTGCCCGAACCGCGCCGTCGCCTGAGAGCTCACAACTCTCTACTATACCCAGCGGCCACCTTTCGCGAGGGAGTTGCTCATCCAAGAGGATCACGACGTCTCCAACGCTTAAGTTCCTACGCACTGCGAGCCATTTTTGCCTTACCAAGAGAGTGTGCACGTACTCGTCTACCCACCGTCTCCAAAATATCCCCGTCAGATAGTTTGCCTGATTCCATAATTTCGGGTATCGATCTGTTGTGGTAACAGGCACCATGGAACTAACGTTTGGGCGCAAGAGCAGAAGGTCGCTGAGACTAAGAGTTATCAGATCTTTCACGTCTGACTTCACGGGCACCAAGGGGCGGTTGTTCAAAATACGTTCGGCTTCAGCCATAACTGTCAGCAGCACCTCGTCATTGATGGTCTGTAGTTGCACCACGGATCTAATGACCTGCTTTAACGAACAGATCACTCTTTCCCATATTCCCCCTCGATGGCTAACCAGTGGCGGGTTGAAGTGCCACTGCACGGCATAGGCCAGCATCCTGTCGTTAGTACCCTTCTGCGACATTTTCGTGAGAGCTGTGGCTATCTCTGCTTCGGCTCCCGTGAAATTCATGCCATTGTCACTGTGGATATGAGACGGCGATCCGCGTCGAGCAATAAATCGTATCAAAGCCATTATGAACGCATCCGTCGATAGTGAGTGAGCTACTTCCAGGTGTTCTCGTTTGAATGCAAGTGAAGAGACAGCCGTACCGCTTCTCTATGCTCCTACCACGCTTCACTAACATCGGTCGGAAGTAATACACTCCTACCAGCTTAAACGGGTGCCAACCTTTCTCTAACCGTTCCGCGGGTCCCGGTGCCATCACCTGCTGTAGTGCGTGCGTATGCAGCTTCCTGCAGAAG
>JALGAQ010000009.1:2511235-2539617 GCA_028829895.1 Sinotaia quadrata | reverse complement strand
TTGTCTGACTGCACTTTTGTATTGGTCGTTTATCGGCGCAAGCGAACGTGTTGTCCTGAGCAAGTGTCCTGTCATGTTTTGTATTCTATTAACCCTTTATAGTTGTCTGTCATCAGAACTATCTAACGTATCATAAGTCTCGGAGGTGTATTCAAACCTTTGAGGTTTGTATATTTGTACAGTTATTATCATTTTATCTTAGAATCGCATAAACCCTTACAGTCGAGATACTTGTTTCTTGATTGATATCGATTTCGCGCATATCTCACGGCTTGCAATACCTGCCTGGCAGAGGAATCGTTTATCTGGTTAAACGCTTTCTACATGTACGGTGTAGTAGATTTTAAGTTACACAAGGACACGTGACGTCTTCCGTGATATGTGATAATTAGAATTCTACTGCAATGTATCTGTAAAGAAATTGCCCTATGCATGCCCCAACTCGCCATCCCGTTACCCCCTACCCCTCATATTGAGCCAACCTTCCTTTTATTTACTGACCTGCCACATTGTTTTACTGCATATTTGTCCTGGTCTTTGATTGGCGTGTTTGACGGTGCTGTCGTGAGAGGTTTGTCTTTCTTGCATAATTATTATTATTTTGTTGTGTTCCAACTTTGTACATAACTGGAGTTGAATTTTTTATATGTTCGTTATGTTGTTTGTAACGGTATCTCATGTATATACGTGTACATTTCACTTTCGATTTCTAATACACACTAAGCGACGCACGTAATCCTGTTCTCTCTTGTGTCGATTGTCTTTGTTGCGTACTGCTGGAATCCAGCTGTGGTATAATAAACAACAAATTAATTATCAGATATCTCTTTTCAGTCACCAACGCTAGCGAAGATCAATTTAATCTGCAGTGATCATTTGCAGTGGAACTATACGTCACTCAAGATCGTTTGAAAACCTTCGACGTTCGTGAGTCAGATTTCCTATTAACGTCGCTTTCATTTCTTACTCGTGACTGTATCCACTACAAATTTGGTGAGCCCATTATTAACTCGACCATAATCCTGCACGAATTTTATTGATCTATCATATCCTAGCTGACTGAAATTCACCAGTTCGTTTCTTTCTCTATACCATGGCCGAGAGCAGCAACACCGAACGTTTAATTTTATATTACTATGCCAGTTTTCGACGCCTCCTGCCCCAAATTATGGTTTGCACAGGTAGAAAACACCTTTGCATGCAATCATAGCAAATCACAGTTGGTCAAATATAATTATGTAGCGTCGCATCTGCCTAATGAAATTACGAAGGTTGTTCCAGACTTAATTTATGAGTGTCCGAAAGAAACGCCATATGATACATTCAAAAAACCTTGATTGATCGTCTCAGCGCCTCCGATGAGCAAAGTTTAAGAAAGCTCCTTACTGGTATGCAATTAGGAGACCGAAAACCGTCTCAACTATTGCGGAACATGAAAGAACTTATTGGCCCGAAATTACTTGCTGAGCCTGTTGTTAAAGAACTTTGGCTGCAGAATCTTCCTGCAGAGATAAGGACCATTCTGTCAGTCCTTAACAAGGAAACACCTCTGGAGGAATTGGCCCAGCTAGCCGATCAAGTTAATGCATCCTTTGAGGCACGTGGAAGATCTACAATCGGAAACGTCGACTTGGACCCTTCAATCACAGATCAACTGAAGATAATCAATGCAAAACTTGAAAATCTTCAGCTGCAAGTCAACGCTACAACCCATAATAGCAGAAACAGGCAGGTTGGTTTGCAGTCAAGAATACGCGAGTCAACACCACGTCGCCGATCGCCTTCACGTCGAAGATAGTGTATTTACAATAAAAGATTCGGTCCCGAAGCAAAATTTTGTAAACCGTTTTCTATGTGGTTCAAACAATTCTCACAGGGAAACTCAGCAGCCGAGCAATAAGGGCGACGGCTGACTCGGGGACTCGTTCAAGTCGCCTGTTTTATGTTACTGACCATACATCCAACCACCGTTTCCTGGTGGATACCGGTGCCGAAGTAAACGTAGTTCCTCCAACGAAACAGGAACGGTTAAATCCGGTGTCAGCTACACTACAGGCAGCTAACAACAGTCCCATCAAGACTTATGGTACGCGCTCCATTTCACTTGACTTGGGTCTACGACGCACTTTCCGATGGATATTCATCGTGGCCGACGTTAAAGTGCCGATTTTGGGAGCGGATTTTCTGTCAAATTACAACCTAATGGTTGACCTTGCCCGCCAAAGATTGGTGGACTCTACCACAAAGCTGTTTTCCGTAGGTCAACCGGCGCAAACACCACATGTTACGATTCGCTTTATCGTACCGCAACTCAATATGATATTGACCACAACTTACGGAGACATCCTCCGCGAATTTCCTGCCCTGTAAAAACCCATTAGCTCAAATTCTGCAGTCAAACATTCTGTGCAACATCATATTGCCACTCGTGGTCCACCACTGTCCGCACGACCACGAAGACTTGGACCAGAAAAAACTAGCAGCTGCCAAAAAAAAGAATTTGAGCATATGTTGGAACTTGGAATTATTCGCCCATCAAGTTCCCCTTGGGCATCACCATTACACATGGTGGAGAAAAAGAAAGCAGGTGATTGGCGCCCATGTGGTGTTTACCGAGCTCTGAACCGCTCAACCATTCCGGACAGATATCCTATCCCCCACATCTATGATTTTGCTATGACGTTGCGTGGAAAACGAGTCTTTTCGAAGCGAGACCTAGTCAGAGTGTACGCCAGATCCCTGTAGCCGACGAAGACATCCCTAAAACTGCTGTTACAACACCTTTCGGATTGTTCGAGTTTGTTCGCATGCCATTCGGTCTACGGAACGCAGCTCAAATATTTCAAACCTTCATGGATCAAGTCTTTCATGGACTCAACTTTGTCCATGTATACATTGATGACGTATTGATCGCCAGTTCAAGCCACGAGGAACAGCGCGCACTTACGACAAGTATTACAACGGCTCGTCGATTATGGCATCGTGATTAACCTGAATAAATGTCAATTTGGAGCGTCCTCCATCGACCTCCTAGGGACATCATATATCACCTGATGAAATTTCTCCTCTTCGAGATAAATTATCGTCCATTCAGAATATCCAGTCCCAACATCCCTTCACCAGTTACGTCGTTTTCTAGGCTTGCTTAATTTTTGCCGCCGTTTTATTCCAGATTGTGCCTCAGTTCTCCAGCCCTTAACCGACTTACTTCGGAAAGGAAAAGGTAAATTTGAACTGAACACTAAAGATCTGGACGCTTTCAACGCGGCAAAGGAAGCTCTAGACAAAATTACGCCGTTGACACATATTTCAACTGACCCGAATGCGACGCTTGTTCTCGCCACTGATGCCTCTGGTGATGCTGTTGGAGCGGTCTCCAACAGGTAGTAAATGGCGAATTAAAGCCACTGTCCTTTTTCTCCAGGCGTTTAACTCCGGCCCAAAGACGCTACAGCACATTTGGCCGCGAATTGCTTGCTGCTTATTACGCCGTGCGCCATTTTCGGCATCTTTTAGAAGGACGACAATTCGTCATTTTTACCGACCATGCACCCCTAACAATCAACAATCACTCGACAAGCACTCTCCGCGTAAAGTCCGGCAGTTAGACTACGTAGACAGTTCACGTCTGACAAACGTTACCTCGCCGGAGATGATAACATCGTGGCTGACGTATGTCCCGCATGCATATCAACGCTGTCTCTGCTTTCAGCTTAGATGAAATTGCTGCAGAAAAGCTACACGACTATGAATTGACCGCCCCCACCTAAGAACTCCCCTAAGCTGGCTCAAGTACCGCTGCCGACAAACACGGGAAAAATCTGGTGCGATGTTTCTACTGGCAAATCTAGACCTTGGGTGCCCTTGCCGTTACGCAAGAAAGTCTTCGATCACTTCCATTCTTTGGCACACCCAAGCATAGGTCGACAAGCAAACTGATTGCGGAACGTTTCGTGTGGCCAAAAATGCACATCCACATACGCCGCTGGGCCAAAACCTGCATGCCCTGCCAAAGGAGTAAAGTCCATCGTCATACTACTACTCCTCCGGCAAACTTCCCTCAGCCCGATGCCCGATTTAGTCATGTGCACATCGACATAGTGGGACCACTACCGCCGTCGAGAGGATTTACGCATATCCTGACATGTGTCGACAGGTATTCTAGATGGCCGGAGGTATGGCACTGTCTGACACCTCTGCCGAGAGTGTTGCCCGTGCTTTTGACGAAGTCTGGATATCCAACTACGGCGTCCCAGCTTGCATAACGAATAATCGCGGCGCTCAGTTCACATCATCCCTCTTCCGTGAGCTGAATGTTCTGCTTGGTAGCGAACATTTTCGCACCACCGCGTATCATCCGGAATCCAATGGTTTGGTGGAACGTTTCCATCGGCAACTCAAAGCTGTAATAATGAGCACTTCCTCTCAAAATCATTGGTCCGAAAGTTTGCCAATAATCATGCTGGGCATACGCAACGCTGTCAAAGAAGACTTAGGGTGTACAGCTGCAGAGATGGTCTACGGTACTACGCTTCGTCTACCCGGTGAGATGGTTATGGACGCAAGAGTTTCCGGCGCACTAGTTACTTCATCGTACGTCAGTCGTCTGAAATCTCACATGCGAGCTTTGAAACCAGCCATCACCCGCAAGACAAACAAGCCCCTGCACATCCACCCGGACTTATCGAAATGTAAATACGTTCTGGTCCGCGTTGATGCTGTCAGAAGACCACTCTAGCCACCTTACGATGGTCCTTACCGTGTATTATTTCGTAACCCCAAGTTCTTCCCCGTTGACAAGAATGGTATTCCTGATACTATTAGCGTCGATAGACTGAAGCCGGCTTATGTTGAGGAGACTGAAACATCATCATCATCAAGCAATACGACGATGCCTACAACAACCTACCTACCTACAACACCACCCACGTATCCTAAGACTGACCCCACCTCCCCCCAACCCCCTAAGCACACCCGG
Organism: Sinotaia quadrata; assembly: GCA_028829895.1. Classification (NCBI taxonomy): domain Eukaryota; kingdom Metazoa; phylum Mollusca; class Gastropoda; order Architaenioglossa; family Viviparidae; genus Sinotaia; species Sinotaia quadrata. The sequence continues at coordinate 2,534,639 of JALGAQ010000009.1, read as the reverse complement.
TCAGGTCGGACAGTTCACTGGCCAAAACGCTTGGCGGAATACCTTCCCTATGTACCTACTGAAGCGTCCTTTTACCTTCGAACGCTCTAGGGGGGAGTATTGTTGTGTTCCAACTTTGTACATAACTGGAGTTGAATTTTTTATATGTTCGTTATGTTGTTTGTAACGGTATCTCATGTATATACGTGTACATTTCACTTTCGATTTCTAATACACACTAAGCGACGCACGTAATCCTGTTCTCTCTTGTGTCGATTGTCTTTGTTGCGTACTGCTGGAATCCAGCTGTGGTATAATAAACAACAAATTAATTCTCAGATATCTCTTTTCAGTCACCAACGCTAGCGAAGATCAATTTAATCTGCAGTGATCATTTACAGTGGAACTATACGTCACTCAAGATCGTTTGAAAACCTTCGACGTTCGTGAGTCAGATTTCCTATTAACGTCGCTTTCATTTCTTACTCGTGACTGTATCCACAACAATTTTATTCCATAGAATCGCATAAACGTTCATTCGAGAAACTTGGTACTTGATTCATTTTGATTTGGCGCATTTCTCCCGGTTCGTAAATACCTGCTTGGCAGAGGAAACTTTTCATTTGGTTGAAAGTTTTCTACAGTAGCGCTGACCAATAAGGTCGCTAGTGTGGATGACTGAAAATAAATGATGGCGTATGACATAACGGCGTCACTGGATCACCTGGGTTTCCCGATGAAGAGCCAAAGATCATACAGAAGACCCGGCAAGTCCCCGTTTTAACTTCTTCTGTTGCCAAACCTGGTTCATGTCCCACCATAAGACAGCCTCAACTAAGTGATAATCACCTTAAGCTTGGTAGCGGTTATGAGTCGAGGGACAACGATGATGCCACGTACTCGGACACAGCAATTTCCGCCGCAAAAAGGGCCGGAAACGACAGGAACAAAGGCGTAGCTTTCTGGAGGAATTGGATCGGGAGGAGGTAATTTTTCGAGCAGATTCCCGTACTGAGAGCGTCGGGAATAGCTCTGAGAGCCGCATGGAGCCAATTCTGGTGAATGAGCTGAATGAATGAGTTGACACATGTGAAGAGGTACACAATCTATTTGCCGCAGATTCCAGCCCCGGCGATAGATCTAACAGCACTGGGAGAAGGTCTGCCGCGACTCGAAATGGTCGAACCGATCGACGGCAACCCAGGCACATACCGGAAATTTGTCAGTCAGTTTCAATATTATGTCGAGCAATTTGTGATAGACGACGGTATATGGTTGCAATATTTGAAACACTACTGTGTCGGCCCGGCAAGAGAAGCCATATAAAGGAGATATAGTCGCGATGCGGCACACGCTATGCTATGGCGTTGGAGTTGGTTGATAAGTTATATGGTAGGGACCAAGTAGTCACTAACGCGATTATAGAGGACCTACTTAAGAACCTCAAGAAACACCACGACGGTGCTGAATCATTGTCGAACCTAGCTAATCGGATGCGCACCTGCTACGTAACCCTGAAAGAGCGCGAATGAGCCGGAGAGTTAGACGCCTGGAGAGGATCTCGGAAACCCTACCGGACGATGCTAGGAGAAGTTGGGCTGAGTTGGCGCACGAGAGATCTCGAGTGAAATGTAACGTCCATTTCATGGACTTTGTAAGCTAATAGAGGAAGAATGGCAAGTAAGACAGCGTCGATTCGAGCGTTTATGGAAAGGCCCTTCCTGGTATGGAGCGAACAGCCGCGTGGAAGAGAGACTCAACTACCGAAAAATTCTGGTCCCTTCCAAGGGAGACCACTTAGCACGGCAGGATGAGAAGCGATATGCGCTCTGTGTCGGCGCCCTCATGAATTCGACTGCTGTCCAGTGTTCCTTAGTAAGACCCCGATTCAACAGTTGGCGGAGGTTCGACGCTATGGAGCGTGCTTCGTATGCCTAAGGAGCTGCCGCTCGTCCAACTTATTCTCGGCAGGGGGACCGTCCGACCAAGCTGGATGCAATGGCTATCAGCATCGAATACTTTACAGTAGCACGCTGGAGCAGAGGGTCGAACGTAAGGTCAACGCGTGTGGTTCCAACAGTCTAGGTGACAAAAGCTAGGTTTGTCTAGGGGTACTTCCCATTCGCATTATAGGGCCGAAAAAATCTCTTATTGTGAATGCCCTTCTGGATAACGGATCCGATATCACGCTGATCGACGAGAAGATTGCAACCTTCTTGGGATTAGGTGGAGTAGAAACATCCCTCAACATCTCAACGGTTTCAGGAACTTCCATGTTGAACTCTACCAGTTGTAAGCTAACAGCGACCTCGACCAATGGTTGTAAGACAGTGGACAGCCTTAACGCCTTCATGGTGCCTAGCTTGCCGATTGGGTGCGCGTCGTCTCCGACCCCCAATTATGCTCAGAGATGAAAACATCTATCAAAAATTAATCTGTTACACCTTCTAGACACTGAGATTCATATTCTCATCGGTGCACAGGTGCCAGGCGCCCACAGACCTATGCAATGTCGTGCAGGTAAACTGGAGGAGCCATATGCTGTGCGCACCAGGTTGGGATGGATTTTGATAAGGCCAATGGGTCCAACTGGCAGCGAAGTCTATAGAGTGAACGTCATTCAGTCCGACTCATCTATTCAACGGCGTCCGAAAGTATTGCATGAGGCACACTTTGAAGACACAGAAGGCGTGGGGGTGAGTCGTTAACGTCATGCGAATCCGAAGTTTTGGAGGAAGGTGCACTTGAAGAGGCAGCTTCACGTGAAACCGAACCTGAGTTATAAGCTGATCCTGAAGTGACGCCTGGTGAGTTTGCGGATGAAGCAGTTGAGGGGCTGAGGCTGGTTTGAAGCCCGAGACTGATTATGATTTAACGCTCAAAGCTGGTGACTAAGTTTCGTCTCATTTACCATCATTATCAGATGATTTGATCGTTCCACGGTCCCAGAATGAGGGCTACGTGTCTTCAGTTGTGCAGTCCTCAAGGGTTGAAGTGCTTTCTTTTCTGGCTATAAAGGCGGATACTATGCCTGAAGATGATGTTAGTTCTTCAAAGGACGTGATTACCAACATTTGGTTACAGGAAGAATCTCATTTTTCCTGTGATTCCACCGCGGAATTAGGCGATATTACTAAGCCGTTCGACTCTCGTCGCTTTGGGGTAACTGGATCTAAGAAAACTTTATTTCGATCAGTTGGAACAGTTTCCTCCGGATTGTGGATCTGGTGCTGCTCTCGACTCAGATTTACTTTCTACAAATAAAGTTGAGGCTGTGGTCTTTGAAGAATGTTCAATAAATTCGCCATTCTTAGACGCTCTCATTGATTGCATGTTCGACGTTTCAGGTCCCGATGTAAATCTGTCTGCGCTACCTCGTTATGTTGGATGGAGCAAGGAGTTGCCACGCCCAAATACCTCACTGTGTTATGACAAAGAACAACCATTAAGATGTGATGTTTTTGATCTTTATTTGGGGTTAACAGGATGCAATAAGAAAGATGTGTTTAACAGAAGGCTGCGAGAAGCATGTCAGTCGTAGTCGCTCACGTCTCTAAGGGGCTGGCTCCCGCTGTTGTAGCATGTTTTATAATTTTAATATTTCAGCGTGAACCGGTGCAGGTCACCGTCGGGGGTCGGTTATCGACGCCCGAGTCTTAGGGGATTGGCCAATGCTGTTGTAGCAAGAGTTATAATTGTACTATTGCAGCTCAGCCAATGTAATAAAAAGCCGTAGGTTCGGTAGGCAGTGGCGATAACCTCAAGTCTAGCTGGGGAGTGAGGTTTAGGGGACATTGAACCACGTCCAGAGAGAAGTGAAATCAAAGCCGATTTGTTGGACGGTGTGAAGAAATTTTCCCGTGCATGCCCCAACTCCCAGTCCTGTTACCTCGTATCCCCCATATTGACCTGACCTTTGTTTTATTTACTTTTCTACCGCTATGTTTAACTGCACAATTGTCTTGGTCGTTGATCGCCGTGTTTGAGGGTGCTGTGGTGAGAAGCAAGTCTCTCGTGGAATACTGTTTGTCATTAACTGTTTGTAGTTATATCTTCTTTAGAAAGCAATCCAACTTGTATCGAGTTTCGGAGTGTGTATTTAAACCGTTGAGGTTTATCCCTCTTGTATATTCGTTATTATTTGATTCCATAAAATCGCATAAACCTTTCAGTCGAGAAACTTGGTTCTTGATTGCTTTCTATTTGGCGCACATCTGCCGGTGCGCAACTACCTGCTTGGCAGAGGAAGCGTTTTATTTGTTTAAACGATTTCTACATGGGTTCTCAACAGGACATTTGTAAATTAATTCGGACACGACTTTGGGCCAGTGGGGTCGAATATTGGAAGTGTTACATGGGATACACGTTCGGTAATGTTGTTCTCAGCCATTGTAAAATATACATATGGATATATGTATGGAAATGTCAAAGTCCAAATGAGTTATGACACAGCAAGTTGAGATAAGTGGTCAGGATATGATAGTCAAAAATGTTATACGGGCTCACCAAATTGTGGTGGTAATATCACAGGTAACAACACAGAAATGTTAGTTTTAATACAGACTCACGAATGTTCGTTGTAGTAGATTTAAACTTACACAAGAATACGTGACGTCTTCCGTGTTCTGTGATAATTTGAATTCCACTGCAATGTAACGCTGACCAATGACGTCGATAACGTGGATGACTGAAAATAAATGATGGATAGTTAGTTCATTCCTTTCCAACCCAAATCTCTGCAATGATCATCACCAGGAGCAATCAGATTGAGGAGTGAGTCAACGCGTAGCCAAACTGTGTATTCGAAACCGAAAAATTGATTAATGAAATGTACATGGAATATCGCTTTGTACAAAGTGAAGTGAACAAAAATTGCTCAATTTATGTACAACGTTAGAACACTACAGATTTGTATGAGCGTTTCGGTGATGAGAAAGTGAAAGCAGTCAGATTTTTAGTCATTCAAGAATCTTATATAGCAATAAGAATCTGCAGAAGAAACAGCGTTTGAAGTAGTTAACAGGCTTGAGTTAAAAATGCATTTTCCTTTTGCAATCTTGAAACTGATATTGCAAGCGCTGATTCATGGTTATTGTAGAAAATTTCACCACATGCATTCCCAAAACCTTTGCTGGTTCCCTAATCCCCATATTGACTTGATTTTGTTTATTATATGCTTGTGACGTTGTTGACATTCGTTTTGGTGACAGTGTGACGGTTGTGCTGGTGTATCTGGCAAGTGTTCCCTCTTCTTCGAATAACTTTGATTAACTCTTTCCAGTTGTGTTTGCTATATCAGTGATCCATTGTGTGAAGGTTGCTCGGAGTATATATTCGAACTTTTAAAGTTTGTGATGTACCCATTAAATTGTATATTTGATTTAGATCCGCACGCATATGAGTGTCGTTCGAGGAATTCGTTTCTTGATTGATATTTATTGTGCGCATATTTTCGGGTTTAAATATACCTGCAATGGCAGAGGGAACTTTATTTGGATGAAGTTCTTACAGCAGGTTTGGATTATATATTTGAACTACTGAACTTTTTGTTTAAACCCATCTACTTTATTGACAAATTTAAAACCACGAATTGTTCCATTGAGGATATTGCTTCCTGATTAACAGTAATCGGATGCATATCTGCCAGATACCAACAATATGAAATGGCAGAAGTTGAAGTTCACACAATTCACTAAGTGGCCCCTCGAAGGCTTAGTGTGGAAAAAGATATCTAGGTCAAACACCAAGAATATTCAACGTTATCACTTAATCACGTGTACTATGCCTTCGGAGACTAAATCAGTGAGCAGATGTGGCAACTACATATATTGAATCCTTTGGTAGTTATGTCAAATTCACGTTCAAGTGTTAAACAGCCTTTCTGTGTTGATGAAAATAGTATATCAACTTGTTATAGTCACTTTAATAGTCATGAATTTGATCATGTTACTCCACCGTGAAACAATTGTAGTTTTTATCGCGGTAATTATATTGATAATCCTTTGCACTTTGTTTTCGATACAGATTGAATACTTATGATGCAAAAAAGAAGCATCGGCTCATCCAAAGACTAGAATGCATGAATTTGAACGAATCAATGAGATGAGCTTCAATAAATGGCATCTGCAGCAAAGCTGTGGGGTAAGATTCGGAAAGAAAATATCCTACAAAAGTACAGGAAGATGACAACTTGGATCACGTGACGCAATTCACCATAAGCTTGCCACAGAATGGAGCACCCTCAATAGACCCCGCAAACGTCAGCTCTGAAATATACCAAGTCGAACTTGGATACCGTCTGAAGCTAATCTACTATATTATTACAAGTTTATGAATCAATTTCATTATTTCGTATAGCATTCATGCTTAATAATGAAATTGCCGCTTTCGCGTGTAAATAATTCGGGGTTTAATACGGACCCAGTTATTACAACCAATAAAGGAATATCTTTAATGGAGGCAGTGCATCGTAATGTAATTCGCAGTACTTCGTGCAAACTTCCTGCCTTGGATGATGCTGAGATTTTAGGCAGGAAGTTCGTAATGAAAAAGCTCCACTGATTAATGGATTCATCAAAACTGAAGATGCTTTTCACGAACATAATGACGATTGAAGCGAAGAGATCAGGCTTTGACCCTCTCTGTTGTATATGAGTTTATGAAATGATTCAGTGAACGAGTAGGAATAATAGAGAACGCATTTCATTTCTATGGCTATCATGCAACCCGAATAATCTATCTCCTTATGACTGTAGTTCAAGTCCGGGTGCCAGTCACTTATAAAATTTCAATTTCGGTAAAAACCAATGTAATCTCACCCATCCTACAATTCCCAGTTCGATTCTTTGCTGCGACGTTGAGAAGTAGGTATGATTTCCCAACTTTTGAGAGTATATATCTCGGCGCAGCATTCAATTCGGTCACACTTCAAAACACCAACTCAGTTGCATGTAGTTCCGATACGGATTAAAGGAGGAACAGAGATTTTTTCGCAGAAATAAGCGATGGACATTTCCAATGGGAAATTAACACGCGTAGTTTGAGTCCAGGACAAAATGAAAACGATTGCAAACATTTTATTTTCGTACTACTGGAATGGGTGTAACTGGCTAAAAATTCGTCTCATTTGGGATAAATAAAGCGCCATTCTTATTCTCATTATCCATAGTTATAAATACCATTTACTATTATGGAGTTGGGTAATACATAGATCAAATGAAGGAAAGCTATTTACGACGAGTTGTTAGAAAGCGGTGTTCTGATTGATTTTCGTTAGAGTAGAGGTGGTTATTGTCACAATTATCATTAAGAAGTAGCTCTAAACTATTGTTGCAAGAGTTTCGAGAGAATTATAAATTTACTTAATTTAACTATCGTTAATTACTATATTTAACCAATCATTTAATTTCCATCATTTATTTATTTGCTATTTTTTATTGCATTCTTTCATTTTACGCTTCAACGATTTTTATTATTATTCCAAGTTTATGATAATAATAATGCTTTATTTATCACAAATGGGATGAATTTTCAACAACTTACATGTAGTCAAATAATCACAAAAATGAAGTTTTATCCATCATGTTGTTATACACTGCCCTTCACATTTCATAAATGAATTGTACACTCAAGCCATCTAATTACTCTAGTTAAACACACCTCCCGCGTCTTGATTATCCATATCGGAATTGCATGTAACGAATTTTGTTTTTTGACATGTAGCTGAATTGAAGGTCGCGCCAAATTTTATTCTCAGAACAACAGCAATAACATTTAATACTATTATCATTATTTCTCATCATTATTTATTTCTCATAATTATTTTTAATATTGTTGTCATTCAGCTTGTTACGTCACATCATTATTTTTATTGTCAATTTGATCAATTATGTTGCTGATTTCTTCGTCTGTGACCTTTGAAGCCTATATAAGACAGGCAAATTTTCCAGCAGGTGCAGACCTAACGTTTATTTTGCTATTTGAAAGCAGATAACCTTGAGTTGTTCTCCTGTTGTGCCACTTATGTGGTCTGCGTCTAATTTTGTAGCTGCCAATTTATGATACTCTTCAGATGTTCCCCTCCTCTCTACTCTCTTCCCAGATCGCCAGCCCGTGTTGATGGGTAATCATTTTTGCACAGATGGCTTTAACGATTTTTACTCCAAAAAAGATTGCTTGTATCCGAGAAAGAATTAAATGCGTCGATCACAAGCGAGCTGACAGCTGTAACAAAGTTTTAAGAAAAATGCCGAATATGCAGACCATTTATTATGGCTTTCTAATCTCAAACATTTCTCCAGCTGATCGCTATAGATTATCACATTGGTATGAGAAACATAAGGTGCTGAGAAGAGCAGTGTAAAGGAAATTTAAACGAAAAACGTTTCTCTGTCATCTCAAATAATGTCAAACTGGGTGTAAAGAAATTCCTTGTGCATCCCCCAACTCACCATCCTGCTACACCCTACCCTCTATATTGACTTGATCTCTTGTTTATGTGATGTTCCACCACTTTGTCTGACTGCACTTTTGCATTGGTCGTTTACCGGCGTAAGCAAACGTGTTTTCTTGAGCAAGTATCCTGTCCTGTTTTGTATTATATTAACCCTTTATAGTTGTCGTCATCAGAAACTGACTAACGTATTAGAGGTATCGGTTGTGTATTCAAAACTTTGAGGTTTTTATATTTGTACAGTTATTATTATTTTATCTTAGAATCGCATAAACCCTTACAGTGGAGATACTTGGTTCTTGATTGATATCGATTTCGCGCAAATCTCCCGGCTTGCAATACCTGCCTGGCAGAGGAATCGTTTATCTGGTTAAAAGTTTTCTACAATTCTCTAAGTGATGACCTCCCCAAAACTTGGTTTGGGAACGAAAATGGGAACCAAACATTCTTATGAAGTAACGGCATCACTGGACCGACTGGACTACCCCGATTAAGAACCAGCGTTCATACGGAAGAGTCGGCAAGTCCCAAATTTAGCTTTTTATGTTGACAAACCTGGTTCATATCCTACTATAAGACAACCTTACCTAGTGGGTTATGTGTTATGACAAAGAACAACCATTAAGATGTGATGTTTTTGATCTTTATTTGGGGTTAACAGGATGCAATAAGAAAGATGTGTTTAACAGAAGGCTGCGAGAAGCATGTCAGTCGTAGTCGCTCACGTCTCTAAGGGGCTGGCTCCCGCTGTTGTAGCATGTTTTATAATTTTAATATTTCAGCGTGAACCGGTGCAGGTCACCGTCGGGGGTCGGTTATCGACGCCCGAGTCTTAGGGGATTGGCCAATGCTGTTGTAGCAAGAGTTATAATTGTACTATTGCAGCTCAGCCAATGTAATAAAAAGCCGTAGGTTCGGTAGGCAGTGGCGATAACCTCAAGTCTAGCTGGGGAGTGAGGTTTAGGGGACATTGAACCACGTCCACAGAGAGTTGAAATCGTGGCCGATTTGGTGAGCAGTGTAAAGAAATTCCTTTTGCATCACCCAGCTCCCCATCCTGCTACCCCCTACCCTCTATATTGACTTGATCTTTTGTTTATGTGATGTTCCACCACTTTGTCTGACTGCACTTTTGCACTGGTCGATTACCGGCGTAAACGAACGTGTTGTCTTGAGCAAGTGTCCTGTCCTGTTTTGTATTCTATTAACCCTTTATAGTTGTCGTCATCAGAAACTGTCTAACCTATTATAGGTCTCGGTGATTTATTCAAACCTTTGAGGTTTGTATATTTGTACAGTTATTATTATTTTATCTTAGAATCGCATAAACCCTTACAGTCGAGATACTTGGTTCTTGACTGATATCGATTTCGCGCATATCTCACGGCTTGCATGACCTGCCTGGCAGAGGAATCGTTTATCTGGTTAAACGTTTTCTACACTGGGAGATATGTACCTGATCATTGCCAATCAAGAAACCATGTTTTCCCTGGATCAATTTATGCAACTTCAAACAAGAAAAAAGGTAGCATACATATGAAATACAAAACTTTAGAATTTGAATATGCACTCCGAATCACCATTAAACGTATTAAGATAGTAAATAAACACAATGTAATATGGTGGCTAAATATATTATATAAAGAAAACTTAGTGATAATATTAACAATATTATTATAATCATAATCGTATTAATTATAATTATAATAATAGTTTTATTAATTGATTATAAATTTTCAGCGGTAAAAGCAAGTTACTGCATAAAAAAACGAATAGTACAGTCAAAAATATTGGGAGTAATGTTTGTCAGTACGTACATCAATAGACAAATAGCAGCCAAGTACGACATGGTAAGTTATAATACAGGTAGGCCGAAACAATCGAACGGATTGGATCTGCAATGGCAATTTACTAGGAAGGCTCCTTTCTTATAATGAATTAACAATTCATATACGCATTCCCCATTACAATTAGTTCTTGTTTCACACGTAAGAAGGTATATCATTTTTAATGAAAACAGTATTTGGTAAAACCAAACGGTTTCCTGATCAAAATTAACACAAGGTACAAAATTTAATTCATCACCTTCCAGTTGATAACAAACAATAAAAATAGATTATTTCAAAATTTTCTGCACCTCAGATAATGCATTCAACCAACAGTAGACTAATATCTACGACCCCTATATTATGCATTGCAATACCAGATCATTTTCTATACAGCAAAGAAAGTTTGATATTGGGTGCTTCAAGATAATTTACCGTTTAAAATAGAGAATAAAAAAACATAAATCAGGATTATGAATTACACAGAAGAGCAAGAAGACGCAATTTAAACACAAAGAAGGACAGGATAAAACTTTGAAAGCAGAAAACAGATGACTTTACCAAATGTACATGCTCATCCACTGAATTCTCAAAAATATTTAACAGTGAGCACTAAAGGTGAGCTTCTTCGATGTAATTGTTTTGGTAGTACACAAGGCTGTACTGCTTGGCGGATGTCATGAATTCTGAGAGCTGTTTGGGCTCAACGCCCATCTGTTTTCAACATCAGGGAATTCCCTTTTCAACCAGAGCCTGTAAAACGATTGAACAGGAACCAGGTCTATGTACAGAGGATGGCAAAGGGGTAGTTGCTACGCCTTCTGTCCAATGAATTTGTAAAAATCACGGAAATCCACGCGATCTACTGACACCGTGGTGTACTCTGCGCGTTGGGCCCAAATGTTTATTCCGAAACAAAGTTTTATGTGAGATATATTGAGAGTTTTATGAAGTTTAATGTACCAAAGCTCCCCTTACCTTTTAGGTAGATGCAAACTGGGAGATAATTATTGTTGAATCTATGATTCAATTTCAATTGGCAAACTGAGTTACTTGCACTGGACAATACATTAAATCAAAACCCCAATGGTTAATAAATTTCTTTGTATTGTCCAACAGGTAAAAGTCAAATACAATTGCCTTCGAATGCGGTACCTAAGAAGGGTATGCAATCAAAGTTAAAGAAACAAAAAAACTAACTCAAAACGTGACGTTTCCAAGTCAAACAACAAACGACGACACAATGGTCAGCTCACGCTAAGTTCAACGCGGATGTGAGCGAACTGGTAAACAGCCAAGACTCACAAACTGATGACAAATCAATCGATATTAAGAGGTCACAGCTCATAAGAACCAATTAGGAGAGAGGAGTGGGTAGGATAAGTACATGTGTCTGACTTGGGCAACAAAATCAACAATTATCAATCAAGAACAATTTCCTCAAAGGAATAATTCATGAAATTCTGAATGAACAATATATACAAAGGTGGAACACAAACCTCAAGGTTTAAAATATATACTTTTCATATTACTTATATGAATGGATATTTATCCTAAATAGAAATAACTGTACAGGGGTTGAATGAGATATCCAATCATCAAGAGTTACTTGATCTTCACACAAGTACGTTAGCCGCGAGTTCCAGTACATCAAGTTCACCAATGCAACAAAACAGCGGTTTATGAAAGATAAGTCAGGAAGAGGATCGGGTTTCTAAGATAGAAAATGTAGCGATACGCATAGGGATTCATCTACATAAGCTGCTGTTCAAGCATTCAGATGGTCTCGTACATGTTTACCCGTGGTGCATAGAGCAGTGACAAGTTGGAACTTTATTTCTCATTCGTTTGTGAAACCACCTCTGTGCCTGCGTACGAGGTGGCCTTCAAAGGGTAGTTCAGAAGTCAATCCAAAAAGGACAGGCAAATAAGTACTACCATCCGTTTGATCTCTAATGTGGTATTTTCAACAATCCGACCTGCATAAAAGAGAAATTATCCATGTTCTTTGTATTTTGAAAACGACAAATTGGAAAACTGAATTGAATTAATTCACGTTCATGTAACTAAAGGGGGAACATGTTCTGGCACAACCTGACTTCAAGATTGTGCTCCACCTTGCAGCTCTCCTCAAATAATTTTCAATTCCATCCACACCACTCCATTTGTTGTAGCTAGCAACACATAAGCATCAGTTTCTGTCCTATATCATACGTCAAAAAACTTTTTGGTGGTTAAGTTGTACTAAATACACTTGCTTGTCATTCATTTGATTGCCATCCGAAATTTAAGTTATTGAATTTCAGTGTCGTATAATCACCCAAAGATTACTCCATATTTGCTTTTATCTACTTATTTTCTTTCACCGTTAGCAATAGAACAATGAGACCTAGGCAAAACAAGCAACCAATCCCAACACCTTCCAAGGTCACACGCACAATCCCAAAGAATTATGCGGCAGTATATGTGCTCCTGAAAGAGTAACGGAAGGCATTACACGTGACTTCTGTAAACTCTGGTTTCACCCCACAAGTGCAAACCTCAACACGCAGGAGTTCTCTAAGCTAAGGGACAATGAGCTCTCGATATGGTTCTGTGCTAAATGCAAAAATCTCCCTCTAGTCTCTGGGATATGTGATCTATCCAAGAGACAGGACAGGATGTTTGCAAAGCTACCTGCTGAAGTCAAAGCCATCTCATCACCAGCGCTGCTGAGCACAGTAACTCCCTCCACAAACCCGATTACCCTTTCGACGGCGGTGTTAAATTCGCAGGCTCAAAAGAAGAACTCTCGTAAGCAATATGCAGCAGCAGCTGCTCTGTATCAACCCACTAAAACCCTACCCGCCCCAGCAAGCACCCTACGGTCGTATTCTTTAGTCCACCCTTCAAAATCACCCGCAACTCAAAAAGTAACTCACGAAAATCGGTAGAAGCGCTCATCGTGATTTCTAAAAGCATCCCCGAGCCTACCATTCCTTCCCTAAAATGCCGACACAAAGAGGACGATTTGCAATGGAATCTCATCTCCAAAACGAAAGGAGTAACTGCTACGCCTGTTAGTCTAACATGGCTCTTTCGGCACTCCTCTTCTCCTCACGTGAGTCACACTATGCTCCGAAAAAATGTTGATGATGTTCTACTATCGGCCTCCAACCTATGGGAGCCGAAGGATAACATTCTATTCCTGCCGAACAGACACTGGTCAGAACGCAAGCGAAACGCAGTGAACACTGATGTGGCTAAAGCTGAGTTTAACAGAAGAAGAATATTCATCCATAGCGTCCCTCAACTACACGAGGCCGGGGAGCTCATAGCTAACGCGTACGACTCAGATGAATGGCGATGGTCCCAGCATCCTGTGAGTAGGGAGTGACTCGCAGGATATGGTCACGCACCTAATTAAAGCATGGAACCGGTGCAAGAAGGTAATCCCGCCCAGAACTGCACCTATTCCGGTCCTCAAACTGTCTCACCACTCCCATATCAGCTACCAGTATATCCAACTATCAAATGAAATGCCTGACCGATCAAGTAAACGACCAACAGAAATATCAGTCTGATCAAGTCAAGCCGTTGAAAGGCCACAATGTGGAAGACTTTCAGTCCCAAAAAACGGTCCTCAGCCGACCCCCAACGGGCTGGCGTTAAACAAATAATCCCTTACTCTCTTCCTCATCGTCGGTCCTTGAGCTGCTGTTATACAAACGCCCAGGGAGTCACCAACAAGCACAGCGAATTATTTCAACAGTCCGTTGCATCCAGTTGGGACCTCATTGTAGAAGAATCTGCGAGTCATTCCTATCCATCCCACGACAAGCCCCAACCCAGTGATTGCCATTGACCCCTGACCTTTCTTTTAATGTTGGCTTACGCATCCCACTTTGCTCATTTAAAATGTACCACGTGATTATTGGGTGGTAAGAGCGTCTGCTCCGAGGTAACTCGCTTTACTTTATTTACCCCATTGACAATTGTTTTAAGCCAATAACTGTTTCCGTGGAGACATTTTTTCCCTTTGCGTTGGTTTTTCGCTGTGTAAATCTTATTTGTTGATAAGAGCCTCAGAATTTCAATCAACCTGAAGAGATGAGCAGGTCCCGGTCAACAAGAATACATTTATTCCTTCGGAACACTTTATGCGATTCCAAATAACAAACAATAATACAATGTATGCACATTACCTCGAAGGTTCACACAAAAAGGCACAAAACAACTGCCACCATCAGAAATGTCCACAACAAGCAGATAAACTATAAGTGAATTGTCAATAGAAAAGATAATTTAAGGATATATACCTTAGAGGCGGACGCTCTTAAGACCGCTTAGTCAACCAAAATCATCTGTAATATGTACTGCATCCGCAAGCCTTCGTCTTGATCGCTTTCAGCTGATTTCTTAAAGCGTACTTTTATTGGCTCAACTTCCGCTGTAAGGTCAGCTATATTGATTTCTATTCTGTCACGCGTGCGACTGTCCGCTTATTTTCCATACTGAAGTTCTTTGTGCTAATAATAAACAGGTGGTTTGCTTACAAACGTTTTCTTTCCCAGTGCGGTTGTTTATTATTTAAGAAGCGTTTATACTGTATAGCGTGAAATCTTCTCTATTATCGAATTAAAGCTACCATTGTTCCAGTCGTAGTACTACGAGCGTCGTAATAACCAAAGCAACCGCAGCCACGAAAAATAGCCACCATAGATTACATGTAAAAAGGAACGTTAAAAAAGGAAGCAATATTCGGGGTAATCGCGGGCTTCGGAACAGTTGGAGGTCAAACAGGGAATGCATTATTATTTTTTACACTGCCCTCCAAATCGGTCACGATTTCCATCTCCTTGGGAGGCCAGCTCATGTCAGTTTAATCAACCATCAATTAGCTATAACTACCCAAACTCGTATCTTAACCGACCGTTCTTCATTCAATCTATGACCCCCTAACAAGCCACACTAGAAGATTCACACAATCAGTATCAAATTCTATACTACTTAAAATCCAATTTCTGAATCGCACATACATTTTCAGACCGCTGTCAGGTATAGAACAAAGAATTCTAATAAAGGCAGCAGTAGATTGTAAGTACCCGCGGTAGAACTTTGGTAAATGACTTGCACATTTGTAGAAGGTGCCACTACCAGGTGCCTGTTTGACCACCCAACTACTCCAAACCAGTGATTACCCCGAATATTTTTTCCTTGTTTTAACGTTCCTTTTTTTGATGTACTCTGTGGTGGCTATTACCAATTATCTTTTTTTGACTAAGTGCTGTTGAGATCGTCCGATTCTTTGGTAATTATTCTTAAATTATTTTTTCTATTGACAATTCACTTATAGTGTATCTGCTTGTTGTGGAGATTTCTTGTTGTAGCAGGTGTTTTGCGCCTTTTTGTGTGAACCTTCGAGGTAATGTATATACATTGTATGATGGTTTATTATTTATAATCCACTAAATTGTTCCGATAGAATAAACGTAATCTTGTTGACCGGGACTTGCGTATCACTCCAGGTTTATCGAAATTCTGAGACTCTTATCAACGGATAAGATTTACAATTCTCGAAGACACTATTCGGATCAATACACGAAGTTAACGACGTCGGTGCTGTTCAGAAACCGTGGTTGACATCCAAACTTAGTTTGGATACGAACTTTTAACTCGCAACTACGAAACAAGAAAATGTCTTTGAACAACAGCGATACTGGATCGGAGGAGCGTGTGAGGAGACCGGACAGGAAGCAGAGCTGAACACAGTCGCAAACCTAGAACGTATTGAGTGGACGCTACCAAATTACTCTAGGCGCAGCTGGGCGCGATTGGCCGCAGAGAAATCAGATGTAAATGAAGATGTGACTTTCTCGGAGATATGCGCGTTCGTTAAAAAGGAAGCACATGTCAGACACGGAGCGTTCAGTAAATTCTTGGAAAACTCGAAGGCGGCAGATAGACGAGACCATGCTCAGGTAAACGCGAGACGTTTCGACACCAAACATCATAGGGCAGGAGTAGAAGTGAAACAGTTCTCGACGCGGGGTAACACTGAGAATATCGAGTGTCCATGTGCCACCGACCTCATAGATTGGAACGCTGCGAAATATATTCACGACTATTGGTACATCAGCGCTGGAAGGTGGTCCGACGAAATAGTCTATGCTTTGTGTGTCTCAGAACCGGTCATGGAAGTGAAGGCTGTCAGAGCGGAAAACCTTGCAGTAATGGTGGGTGCGATAAGCAACATCACCTCACCCTGCACTAGGTGACGACGGTACCCCCCTACTGATACCACGACGAGTATATGCGGGAGGTGTATGCCTAGGCGTTATCCCTATGCGAATACAAAGACCCAAGAAAACTATAGTTGCGTACGCTCTTCTGGACAGTGGCTCGGATATGACCATGGTACAAGAAGACATCACTAGAAAACTAGGCCTGGTGGGGTCAATAACTATGCTTAGCATTGCCACCGTTAACGGGTCTTCGAGCATACACTAAAAGAAGTTCGCAATGAAAGTTGCTTCTATGGACGGGGCTGAAAGTACCGAGATCGATATCGCGTTCTATGTGCCTAAGCTGCTGATTGGTTCCGTAAGCACGCCGATTCGGTAGTACGCCGATAAATGGAAACAACTTCAGGGGATTCCTTTTGTCAAGCTTCGGATTGCAAGATAGACTCTTGATTGGAACAGACGTGCCCGACGCACACATCCCGCTTGAATGTAAGTCCGGTAAACCGAAGGATCCTTATGCCATTTGGACGCGACTAGGTTGGATAATGCTGGGTCCAGTGCTTCAATCCGCTGATAATTGTGGGAGAGTCAACGCCACCAAAGTCGAACCGTGTATCTGCGCTTAACTGAAGACCTTGTACGACGCTGAATTTCAAGACACAGAAGGAAGAGAGCGGGATTGCCCCATGGAAGATAAAGTGGCTATGGAACTAGTCTCCAAGTCGATCGTACTGAAGGACGGACACTACGAAATGGCGCTTCTGTGGCGTAAGGAACCTATAGGGCTACGCGACAATCGTTCAGCTGCCTACAGTAGACTCAGGACCCTGCAACGCCGGTTCCTTAGAAAAGATAGATACTTCCTGATGTACTGCGAGAGTATACGAAAGAATTTCGAAGAGGGTTATGCCATACCTGTGTCCAAAAAGCAACTCGACCCCGAAATTTTTCCAAGATTGTACTTAACTCATCATGGAGTAATAAATCAGAAAAAAATGATTAGATTCGGGTAGTTCTAGACTGCGCAGGCAAATTTGATAGCGTTTCCCTAAATGGCCGTCTGTTCCAAGGATCCGATACAACGGCAAGCATGGTATGTTTGCTGCTGCGTTTCCGAACAGGTGCCATAGCGGTTGCCATGAATATTGAAGAAGTGTTCATGCAAGTCCGAGTGCCCATCCACGACCACGGTGCACTACTCTTTCTGTGATGGGAAGGGGACAGCCTACACACCGAACCAAAGGATTATCAAATGGTAGCTGACTCTTTTGGCGCGATATCTTCTCCTTTCTGCGCTAATTACACACTGAGGCAGACTCTCCAGGACTGGGGTGATGACTCCATACCCGAAGTGAGGAGCGCAGTCATGCGAAATTTCTATTTGGACGATTGCCTAGCATCATTTAAAGACGTGCGGTTAGCATCCTAGTTTGCAACGTAGTTGAAAGCCCCATTGGGAAAGGGAAGCTTCAAACTCCGAAAATGGATAGCAAGTCACCTCGAGGTGCTCACCGGAATCGAGAATGAAGATAGAGTACTTTCGCCGGTTAAGCCTATAGATTCTGATGGTTGTGGGATAGAACGTACGCTAGGGTTAGAATGGGACTACGGGTGTGATTGCTTCCAGTTGAAGGTCCTGTTCCCAGAAACCTGCAATACAAGGAGAGGAATAATCTCGAACGTATCTACTCTTTTCGAACTGCTAGGACTAGTGGCACCCTTACTCCTACCAGCGAAGGCATTTCTTCAAAAGCTAAGCAAGCAACGCTTGGGATGGGACACATCTATCAGTCAAAGGAACTGAAGGAGTGGAGGACTATGGTTGTCCACCATGGAAGCTCTAGGCACTCTTCGGATACCTAGATGTCTAGATGTGTTCAGCGACGCATCGTAGACTGGCTACGTTACAGTAATATACATTCGGTATAAGGCACCAGATCAAATCCATTGCTCGATGGTAACATTCAGATCAAGAGTGGCGCCTTTGAAAATCCTTCAGATCCCAAGGATTGAGCTAAATGCAGCCACCTTAGCCGTGCAGACCGCTGGTTCCATTGAAGTCCGACGTTAAGGATCTGACAGTCCTGTCACCTAATGACTTATTGCTGCTTCGCGCGAACGTTACATCCACTGTGCCCCGAGCATGACCGCACGTTGCACGAAACGGTGGCATCAAGCGAATTACTTGACGGAGCTATTTTGGCGACGGTGGGTCGACGAGTACGTACCTATTTGGATGGTGAGACAGAAGTGCCTGCTGAAGCAAAGGAACCTTCGCCCAGGTGACGTAGTGCTGCTGCTCAACGACCAAATACCGCACGATAGATGGCCGCTGGGCGTAGTAGATACCTGCGAGTTGTCGAGTGACGGCGCTGTAAGGAAGCGTTAGTCAGAACCAAGGATGGTTGTCTAAGGCGTGACGTAAGAAAAGTGTGTCCGATAGAAGGGTCTGAATAGCCTGACATGAGCTGGCCTAACAAAGAGGGTTAAAATCGTGACCGATTTGGAGGGCGGTGTAGAAGAATCTGCGGTTCGTTCTCATCCATCTAACGACGAGCCCCAACACTATGATTGCCATTGACCCCTAACCCTTGTTTTAATGTAGGTTTACGCCATCTCACTTTGCTCATTTTAACTTGTACCGTGTGAATATCGTGTGCTAAGAGCGTCTGCTCCGAGGTAACTTGCTTTATTTTATTTACCCCATTGACCAATTGGTTTATAGACAATAATTATTTTGCTGTAGACAGCTTTTCCCTTTGCGTTGGTTTTAACCTGTTTACGTGAACCTTTGTGGTAGTGCCCATATGTTTTATATTCATTATGATTTAGAATCATATAAAATGTTCCGATAGAATAATGGTATTCCTGTTGACCGGGACCTGCGCGTCTCTCCAGTTTTTTTGAAATTCTGAGGCTCTTATCAACGAATAAGAGTTACACTATTCCCTCATACTCCTTCTGGGTGACTTCAATTGCCAAAACCTAACCGACCCCATCCCTTTCGAAGAATTCTGTCAACGCCTTGAGAACTTTGGGAGAACTGTCCGTAATACAACCGCGTAACGTTCCTTACTCGATTCCGCCTTCCGCATATTCCTTCCTTACTGGACCTAATCATCACAAACGAGGAACTTATGCTCAAACAGATTAGTGCAACCCCCTTTAAATGTTATCCGTTGATAAGAGCCTCAGAATTTCGATAAACCTGGAGATATGCGCAAGTCCCGGCCAACAAGAATACATTTATTCTATCAGAACTCTTTATGCGTTTCTATGGCATAATCAATAATAAGAAATACGTACATTACCTCAAAGGTACACTTCAGCAGCTAAACACCAACGCAAAGAAGGAAATGTCAACAGTTATTGTTTATAACCAAATTGTCCATAAAATGAGCTGAATAAAAACAGGTTACCTCGGAGCGAACGCTCTTGGTATAATACTGTCACACGGTGGAAGTCAGAGTGCACAAAACATGGTGGTGTAACCCAACATTAAAACAAAGGTGGGTGAAAAGCAACAATCAGGGCACGGAAAATCACAGGGTTGGGGCTTGTCGTGGGACGGATGGGAATGTATCTTGGATTCTTCTACACCGCCCCCCAAATCGTTCACGATTTCAAGTCCCCTCTGGCAGGGTAGCTCATGTCATACTACTCGCACCCTTCTATCAGACATATCTTTTTTATATCCCGCCGCAGACAGCCATCCCTAGTTCTCACTACCACCCCTCTAACGGTACCGTCGTTCGATACCTCGCAGGTATCCACTACACCCAGTGGCCATCTGTCGCGTGGCATTTGTTCATTGATGAGCAGCACCACATCGCCCGGTCGACGGTTCCTTTGTTGCAGCAGCCACTTCTGTCTCGCCATCGGAGTGAGCAGGTACTCATCGATCCACGGTCGCTAGAAGAGTTCCGTCAGGTAGTTTGCTTGATGCCACCGTATCCCGTAACGTGCGCCCGTGGTCGGCGATACAATGGAGATTACGTTCGCACGAAGTAATAACAGATCATTAAGTGACAGTGCCATCAGATCCTTAACGTCGGATTTCACTGGAACCAGCGGTCTGTTGTTGAGGATTCAACCTCTGCAATCACCGTCATTAGTACTTCGTCGCTCATCGTCTGCTCTCGTGACAGGGAGTTAATGACTAACTTAAGTGATCGGATTACTCGTTCCCATATCCCACCTCGGTGACTCGCAAGCGGCGGATTAAAGTGCCACTGTACCGGGTAGGTCAGTAGGTGGTCATTGATCCTTTTCTGCGAGAATCCCACTAGGGCAGGTTTTAACTCGGCCTCTGCACCAGTGAAGTTGCTGCCGTTGTCGCTGAATATCTCGTTGGATCTGCCCCGTCGCGCAATGAATCGGGTCAACACCATAATGAACGAGTCCGTGGTCAGATATTGGGCCACTTCTAAGTGAAGTGCGCGGGTTTGCAGACAAGTGAAGAGACACCCTGTATCTCATCTCAAGGCTCCTACCGCGTTTCACTAACATCAGTCCAAAGTAGTTTACGCCTACCAGTTTGAATGGATGCCAACACTTCTGAGTCCTCGCCGCCGATATCGGTGCCATAACTTGCTCGAACGGCGACGCCTGTAGCCTACGGCATACGAAGCAGGATCCGATGACTCGTTTGACGGCGGCATAACTTTGCACGATCCAATAGCGTTTGCGGATAGCAGCTAACACTTGTGCACATCCGGAGTGTCCTTCCATCAGGGTGATAGTGCCGAATAATCAGTTCGGTCACGTGGTGCGCCTTTCGGCAGGATTATCGGATTGATCCGTGATAGCGG
This sequence comes from Sinotaia quadrata, assembly GCA_028829895.1. NCBI lineage: Eukaryota > Metazoa > Mollusca > Gastropoda > Architaenioglossa > Viviparidae > Sinotaia > Sinotaia quadrata. The sequence goes on along the minus strand of JALGAQ010000009.1, from coordinate 2,513,347 downwards.
ATAGTCAGCATACTGCAACCTACCGCCGACGTGCAGAACTTCATCCATTACGACTTGACTCAAACCCTTGAGCTTCCTAAGTGTCCGTCTGTTTTCGATGCTTAGCCCTGAGGCGAGAACGTATATTTCTTCGGCGTACTCCTGCGCTTGTACCTCCCGTTTGAGGTCTATATCGGCACTCCTCAGTTCGCTCAGCTCGGGTAGACCTAACCTTGGATACGGTCATTCGGAGGAAGGTTTTAAATAGTGCGAACCACGCAAGCGCCTTTAGCGCCCTTGTCCATTCGGAATAATGTTCGGCTATACGTGCGACGCCCGTGCTGCTCCTTATGGCGTTGACCGCTGCGGTCCTCGTCTTCCACTCTGGCTCCACTACCGGCGTCTTGCTGCATTTTGGTGCGGGCCAGTCCCCAGCATCTAATCACAGAAACTCGGGACCTCTAAACCATTCTGACATAGCTTCAAGTGAAGTCGTCCCTCTTGAGGCTAAGTCGGTGGGGTTTTGTTCCGACCTTACGTGTCGCCATTGATCGGGTCTGGACAGCTCGTGGATGGTGGTCAGACGATTTGCCACGAAAGTGCTATAGCGTGCGTCGGTGTTCTTGATGTAATACAACACTATCGTTGAATCGGTCCAGTAGAACGTTTCATCGATCATGATGTCCATCTCTTCACGTACGAACTTGGCTACCTGAACGGCTAACCTGGCTGCGTTGAGCTTCAGTCTGAGGATTGTCACGCTTTTCAAAGGGGCTACTCTCGATTTTGCTACTATCAATGAACACTGAATTCGATCCATCGTTTCGTATATGACATACAGCGCCGTCCCGTAACCAGTCTCGGACGCGTCGCAGATCACGTGCAGCTGTGTCTTCTCGGCGTCTTCAGTTTTCCGTCCTAAACACCTAGGTATTCGAAGGGTACCTAAGCTTTGTATACTAGACAGCCATAGTCTCCAGTCCTTAAGTTCGTCTTGACTGATCGCTGCATACCATTCCAAACGTTGGTTGCATATTTTTTGGAGGAATGACTTGGCTGGTAGTAGTAAGGGCGCAACTAGTCCTAGCGGTTCAAAGATTGTAGATACTGTCGACAGTATGCCTCTCCTGGTGTTGGCAGATTCCAGAAACAGGAGCTTGAACTGGAAACCATCACATTTAGAGTCCAATTCTAATCCGAGCGTGCGTTCGAGCCCGCACCCGTCCGAGTCTATGGGCCTAACCGGCGAAGGTACTCTATCCTCGGTCGCAATTCCTGTGAGGGCCTTGGGGTGACTAGCTATCCATTTTCTAAGTTTGAACCCACCCTTTTCCAATGCGACGGTTAACTGAGTTGCGAACTGGGATGTTAAACCCACATCTTTGAAGGATGCCAGGCAATCGTCTACGTAGAAGTACCGCGTCACTGCGTTCCTCACCTCATGTACGGAGTCACACACCCGGTATTGCAGGGTCTGCTTAAGTGGGTAGTTGGCGCAGGAAGGAGATGATGTCGCACCGACAGGGTTTATCAGCAATTAGTATTCTTTCGGTTCCGTTTGCAGGTCGTCTCTTTCCCACCACAGGAACCTTAACGCGCCGCGGTCGTTGTAACTCTTATCCGTTGATAATAGCCTCAGAATTTCAAAAAACCTGGAGATATGCGCAAGTCCCGGTCAACAAGAATACAATTATTCTATCAGAACTCTTTATGCGATTCTAAATAATAACCAATAATGCAAGATATTTACATTACCTCAAAGGTTCACGTTAGTAGGTAAATACCAACGCAAAGAAGTAAATGTCAACGTTCAAACCGTTATGTCTATAAGCAATTGTCCATAAAATAAGTACAATAGAAACAGATTACCTCGGAGCGAACACTCTCGATATAACTGTCCCGCAATAGAGGTCAAAGTGAACAAAAATGGTGGTGTAACGCAACATAAAAACAAGGGTGGGGATAGCAACAATCAGGGCAGGGGGTATCACAGGGTTGAGGCTTGTCGTGGCACCGATGGGAATGAATCTTGGATTCTTCTACAGTCGTCAATGGGCACCCGTACTTGCCTGAACATTTCTTCGATATCTGCGGCGACGGTTAAGGTACCTATTCGGAAGCGCAGAAGTACAC
>JALGAQ010000009.1:2479944-2511135 GCA_028829895.1 Sinotaia quadrata | reverse complement strand
CCCCATGAATATTGATAGTGATTAAGAAGAGATCAAATTTTCAACCATCTAGATATGCTAACACCGGTTTTGGAGGTGAACCTTTGTTCTTGTCACGAGTATTAGGTGTTTCACCCGATAACTACCTCTGACAGGTTTGTTTGTAAGATGTGTTGAGCCATCTCGCGGGGTCCTTTGATAGTGAATAATGTAACTTTGGAACGTTGATTGGTACAAAGTCGTCCGAGGTCAAAATCAATATACTCTCTGAGGCATCTCAAGGTCCATGACGTCTTGTGACATTCTGGTCCATATCCTCAAATCATCCTTGAAGGGTAGACATTAACAATTCATCATCTCCGTTTACGAAGACGATGAAGAACTTGCGTCCTAGGGATAGAGTCCTGCGAAACTCCACTAGAGGTCTTACTTTCGTCAGACAGCACTTTCCGACCGTAACTCTCTATAGTTAAGCGATGAAATACAATCTGATCCATAGTATATTTTTATTTCGACGAAGTGCTCAAACAAGTTATTTGCAGCAAAAATTTATAGGTTTTGATGCATCCGATCAGTGCGACAGGCACTGGGTTCCCTTGATCAGGTTCAGCATATCGGTTCTCGTTATTCGGGAGCAATTTCGTATCTACAGACCCGTGTTGCTTCAGATAATACAGGCTACATATTTTCTGATGAATATCGCTTTTCTCTCACAGAAAACGCTCCAGTGATTCAATCAATACTAGTTATACAAACCATGCTATACTTTCCAATTTTTGCGGTCGAATCCCTTGAACTCACCGGCTTTCTAATAGCTTAATAATAAGCCAACGTTAAGTGAATAATAAATCCTACCAATAACAGTAAGAGCGATCTTTCGCTCTAGAGCTTGGGTGGTGTACGAGTCGATGCCTTCGGGATCGAAGACCACTCCGTCATTCATAACTGCTCCGTTTTGGGTGCTCTATCATTATGCTGACTTGCAGTTATCAGTTACAAGGATCTTCAATTGCTGAACGAGTGACTCTCACATGCATACGCTTTTTCGCAGACTTATCTAATGGTGGAACTCCCTCATCGGCAGCCGTCGGCGCCGTTAAAATGAAGACCATGAAAATGTTTCATGCACTTAAACACAAAAAGACAGGGCAACCTTGAGCACGACAGACAAGCAGTTGTGTGTAATAGGCAGCTATCGCTGCCGCCCGGGGAATTACCACCGCCCAAGCTATAGGACCCCTTTGTGGTTCGCCTCTTCAAGCCCCTGGATTGAGTTGCCGGTTTCTTACTCTTTAGTCAAATATGACCATTCACAATTCTCCGTATAGGGCGTTTACTGAGTTTCTTACAAGGGGTCTTTGACCCTCCCTTCCCTTGTATTCAAATATATTTTGTAATAAAAAATTGTCCTAAGTCAATCCCTTTTCAGAAGACCCTAATACTATGCGGCATAGTTGCTCACATCCCTTGTCCTCAAAAATTAAATAGTGGACTCGGCCAAATGGAAGACTAAAATCACTAACTTTAATCTAGAGATCACGTCGTACATTTACGGAAGGTGCATTTTGCATATTAAGCACAATAGCTTCAAAGGCACAGAAACAAGGACTCCTTATAGAAATTCAAAACATATGCGGGCCACTTAACAACGGCCAATACTTCCAATCTCATAAAATTTGCATTATTAGGCAGAAAAAAATATAAAACCTTGTTAATCAGAAGGTGCAAGCACATACGTACGACTCTTCGTCTTGAATTTTGAATGGTAAGTTGATGTTACAGTTTCCTCTTTGTCGTTGACGAATATGCGACGTATCTTGAGCTGCTGGTGGTAGGAATTTATTTAGTTGTCTTAAACGCGGCAACGAACGGGGCGTTGACAGCTTTCGGTGTGCAGGAGTTTCAGAGTGAGATTGGACGTAGAGAAGTCCATTCGTTCGGATAACTGAGTTTGAAGGCGTGCCACCAAAACGATTGTCAAATGTTTTTACAATAAATGTTGCATGCCGGGAGAGTGATGAAGTGCCACTCAGCAGACGAAGATGCTATGAACCGACGATACTCAAGGGTAAATAGATTTTAGCTTAATACACCATTCTTGTAAAAGCTCCCTAGCGGACACACAATCCTCAAGTCCAAGCGGTTTATGTATTCCAGTTGGGCGCTCTTCCTCTTTGAACAGGACAAGCAAGCTGAGGTCGTATTTATGTACTCTGGAGAAAATATATATTTGCATATCAATCCAGCTGATATGGATCCTTGATCTTTAGGTAGCGTCGTGTGATGACTTTTAAGTTCGTCCCCGGATTAGACTCCTCCTTATGTCGTTCGCTACTCGAAGACACTGCCATATAGTGATAATTCCCAGAATATTTACAAGGAATACACAGGATGTTATAGGAGTTATTCTTCTTCTTCTTCAACTACTTAAACTCCCTCGCGGCAGTTCTGACGGCTCTCCTGATACCGGCGTTTGAGTAGTTACTCCCAGCGCCGTCGATCTGGACGGGTTGTGGCCGATCTCATGATACTATCCAGAGCGATCTTAAAACTGCAGGTGGAAGGCATGGTAACTACGGGACGATGGAAGGGAATTCCAGATAGCCGCTCTTTGTGAGAGCCAGTAAATGTGAGGGAGCCCATCCGATCAGCCTACAACAATCTTGAAATTGTGACCGCGGATGCGGTCATCTTTCTTTCTTGAGAACAGATGCTGAAGTTTCAGTAATTGCTGAAGAACGACTATCCGATGCCCATAAATGAGATCAGCTGTCAATCTTCGATACTCCAGGGAGAATAGGTCCAGCCGATTACGCCTTTCCTCATAGAGGAGTCTCCTGAATAGAAGAATCATTCTTGTATCTAGCCGGTTATACATTCTGCAACTGCGTGATTTCGCCTTCCGTACACGGTAGAACGGTAGAGCGCCATACTCCATCACCGGCCGGATAAATGTGGTGGAGTATCGTGAGCATGAGCTGGGTCTACGATGAGAATGAGCGCTTCAGCTTCCGCAGTATTCCGAACACTGTCAGTCTTGATATCATCTCGTATGATGTTACATATGTCCCTAATCGAAGAAACAAGCTAAAAAGTGTTATGTTGAAGTGAACAGCGGGTCCTCTTGCTTCGATCTACAATCTCGATGATGTACGAATGTCCTCACTGATAGAGAGTAGATTATCTGGAGCCCAATGAGAAATCCTAACTAAATCCTCTTGTAGAATGGTTTCATCTTGTGCGCTACTGATTTCCGTTACGATCTTTAGGTCATCGGAGTAAAGCAGGCACTTTGAGAAAATGGTCTGCGGTGTGTCATTGACGAACGTTGTGAAAAGACGTGGTCCAAGGATTGAACTCTGTGGAACACCGTTGGTCGCTTTACACTGTTCAGATAGCTGATAGATAACATGAACTCTCTAACTTCGGTCCGTCAAGTAGGATCTGATCCACTGAAGAACCTTCCAATCGATACCATGTAGCTTGTGTTTTCGAATAAGCAAATCATGATTGACTTTATCGAAGGCTTTTCTGAAGTCGATCGGGACTGCGTGTACCAGAAACTTTCGCACACGTGAATTGCACCAATCTTCTCTGAATTTGATGAGGTTCAATGTACATGATTTTCCTTGAACAAAGCCGTGCTGTTGTGGAGAAAAAAGTCACGCCTCATTAGATGCTTGTCACTTTCTGTACGGATAATTTGCTCTGTAACTTTGACAAACACCGAGGTCATGCAAACAGTCTGTAATTAATGGGCTCCTGTTTCCCGCCCCTTGAAGATCAGTTTTATTTCGCTATTTTCCAGTCAGCTGGTAGCCTTTCTGTCTCTCGTGAACATCGAAGTGGAGCAATTTCGTTGGCCAACAAATTGGAAAGCCTCAGATTGATTTGACAGTTAACTAAAGACAAACACAGAAAACATATATAGCATGTACAGCATATCGTTTTCTCTTATGATGTCAAAATATGTTTAAAATGCTGCAATGAAATCATATCTATGAAATTATGATGCTGTTTATTGGAGGATGATCGTACCAGCCGCAAAAGTATAGGTAATCTTAAATCTAAGTAGTAAAACAAACAATGTATTTCTTACAACTCCAAGTTGATAGTCGGTGACTCACAGAAGATAATAATTAAATGTGCATTTCTAAACAATGGAATATTATTAGGGTATTAGTAAAGAACATTACTCCGTAAAAGACTATTTCGGTATTTTTACGGAACAGACACCAGCCATATTTGAAATTAACAGACGGCCTGATTTATCTCACTGAATATATATATTTGGGGGAAATAACAAAATTTATTTCCTCAAGTTTGAAAGCTCTCTTGTAATAAGGGGTAATCGGTAATAATGGAAACTGGTTTTTCTTATCACCATGTAGAATAATCTGATTCATTTCTACCCATCCGAAAACAGGCCCTAACCCTGCGATTGCCATTAACCACTAACCCTTGTTTTAATGTTGTCTTACGTCGTCCCACTTTGCTATTTTTAATTTTTACCGTGTGACTTACAGTGAATCCGTTTACGTTAATTACTCCTTTGTCAATTGTTTTACAGCCAATAACTGTTTTGCTGTAGACATATTTCACCTTTCGCTACTTGTATTGCCCCTGTTTCCGTGAACTTTCGAGGTAATGAACATATATTTTATTATTGGTTTGATTTAGAATCGCATAAATTGTTCCCATAGAATGAACGTATTATTCATGACCGGCACTTGTGAATTTCTGAAGGTTCATTGAAATTCTGAGGCTCTTATCGACGGATAAAATTACACACTGTGATCTTTTTTATTTCTTGAATAAAATGTGTAACGATTGTGAAAAAATGTTTCCTTGTACCATTGAAAATGTGAGCTATGGAACTGCAAAAATCGTGGAAGAATTTCAATTGCTTCACAGGTTTAAATGGTGTGGGTATCATTTGTCGTAAGATTTGTGTAGAAACAGTTTAAAACAGATAAACGTTTCCCTCTGCCAAGCAGGTATTGCAAGCCGGAGATATGCACCAACTCGATAACAATCAAGAACCAAGTTTCTCGACTGAAAGGTTTATGCGATTCTAAGATAAAATAATAATAACTGTACAAGGATACAAACCTCAAGGTTTGAATACACCTCCGAGACCTCTAATAAGTTGGATAGTTTCTGATGACAGACACAATTATAGAGTTAGTAGAATACAAAATAAATCAGGACACTTGCTCAGGACAACACGCTCACTCACGCCGGTAAACGACCAATACGAAAGTGCAGTCAAACATAGCGGTAGGAAAGTAAATAAAACAAAAGTCAGGTCAGTGTGGGGGCTAGAGAGTAGCAGGATCGGGAGTTGGGGCATGCACAAGGAAATTTCTTTACAATTTAAGAAGTTTATATTTATTGTAGTTAATCAACTTCGGCATTTAGGATTCACCTAAATGTTAACTAAACATCGTTTACCCATGATGATATGCAAGAGTACTTCCCGTTCCTCATCCTTGCTATGCTTGTCTTCCATCCCATCAGTTTTTATTGTGACCTTCATATTCCTTGTTCGTTAGAATTTAGTGGAAAGAGCTTGACGAACTGAGGTAAAGTCCGTGATGAAATGACGATAGAAAATGTGTAACCCTATTGGTTTTCTCGTATTTGTTGTAGTGATGTAAGCGTTGGATAAACCTGGAAGAACGCTTATCACGAAGTGTATAAATCCCATCGGAAGTTATGCTACGTCCCAGAAGGTCAATGGAGGAGTCTGCGAAATGGCATTTATCTTTACGAGATCTTCAATTACATCTCGTAATTTAAATAAATACGGTCTCGCAGTTTCTCTAAGTCGAGTTAATCAGAACAAACACGATTCAGTAGACAAGATTAGAGAGGTTCCAAAGATTTGGGTCTATGGGCCAACACCAATGATCAAATGTTAACAAAAAATATATTGGGAACCTGTAAAAGAACGCAAAACCGATGTTACGATTGCGTAAACCGCAACACGAGGGCAAAACAAGTGAAGGGTTAAATAAAATATGTTAGCGTATAAGTTAAGTCATAAACACAAATTGGGGACACAGGTTTGAATGGACCCACGTGTGTGTGAATTACAGACTGAAAGTATCTTGGAATGTACACCGCCGACCAAATTCACACGACGGGTTAGACCCTGAACAATGACGCTGCTAGCTTAATGCTTTCATTACCTACTGAACAGCACTTCCCTACTTTACCACGCATTCGACAAAATGTAAACCAAAGTACCACTTTTCTTTAAACTTACACTGGCCCGTTGAAATCGCACTATCACTCTTGCCACAACTCGGGAACCAGCCGGCCTATTTACCTCGATGACGACGAATAACACCAGCTGTCTATCTGCCGTATGTCTATCTACCCAGACCTACCTTCTAATAAACACAAATGACGTACATGTCGATCCCCCTCGGCACCCTTCTTTCGAACTATGACCGTTTGGACCAAGCCATCTCCATCAGTTATGGCAATAACGACAACACCCAGTGGCCCCATCCTGTTAACTCACTCGCTTGTATTTAGAGCCGCTTCACTTACACTAAAATGTCTTTTCTTCGATAACCATTTTTGACGAAGTGACAGTGTCACCAGTTATTCACAGGTCCATCGCTCCCCGAAACACAGAGACAAGTTGGAACGCTTCTCTCCATCTCTAGCGATAATGTTCTAACATACATTCATTAAACGTAGTGTCTTCATTAGCTTTTAATAGTAAATCTTGTGGGCGTCAATACCACTGAATGAGTATCATCGAAGGAGGCGGGAACTATCGGACGGTCATTGAGTATCCTTTCTAATTCACTTAGCAACGTAGAGGTTGTTTCATCGGATATGGCTTGCTCACCGCTTATACTGTTAATCTCCGTCTAATTGAGTGGCCCGAATGCAAACAGTTAGCCTTCCGAATTCAGTAGTATCCATTTACAGCTATTCTATGGCTGAATCAGAAACTATGAGGTGAATGGTTGTTTGCCCATGTTTCAATGCGCTTGAATCGGTACAGATCATTAAAGAATGATTCAAAATACCTAGTGTGCGATCATAGGTACCTTTACGATTCAAACACCAAACAATACTTGCAAAGGAGTGGATTACGCTTTCCCAGACACCGCCACAACGACCAGCATACGGGGGGTTGAAGTCCCACTTTGCATCTAGTTGAGACAATCGACGGTCGATAATTTCTAGGTCTAAATTTTTGATCCATGACTTCAGTTCTGTAAGGGTGCATACAAAGTTAGAACCATTGTCCTACTTACTATTTCGGAATACCTCGTGATGCGATACCGCAGCAGCAAATTTATAAAGGAAATCGTTATCAACGAGTGTGATATTTCGATGTGAAATGCCCTTGTCTACAAACACTTATATATGCAACCATAACGCTTCAGTTCACTCTTACCTTCTTTAACTAGAGGTGCGTAAAAGTAGTCCTAAACCTACAAATACAAAGGTGTGTCAGCCAGATTACTCACTGAGAGCAGGCAACGGGGGCCATAATTTGTGAAACTGTTACCGCGTTCGCTCTTCTGCAATTTACACATTTTTGTAATATCCGCTTCACCGCTGTCCATAATCGCCTTCGAAGAACAATAAGTACATTCATATGAACCATATGACCTTTGCTCACATGATTTTGGCGCATTGTCAGGTCCGTTACATTATGGCGATTGAGCATGGTAACAGGAACTTCGTGTCCTCATTCAAATGGGTTTGAGAAAGGCAACTACCGACTCTGCGTAAACCCGACCTCGTACCTGGACTCAAATGCATAATCTGCTTTTACGCTGCACCCAGCCGAACTCTTTCAATTCACGTATCTCTGATACAAGAAACACTCGCATTGTATTGACTCGATAATTTCTCTCCTTGCTATTTATGGATCGAGTACAACGATCAGCCTTACTGATAAGTTTCTTCTTTATACTGATGAACTTAAATCGTATTATACACGCTACAGCTCGGATTAGTGCACACCAATGCGAATATCTAAGTCAGAAGGTGGACCAGAAAGTCTGATGATTCACCATGCAAACTGATGCAGATTGCCCTTTGAGCTCCACATCTTTCATCAAAATCTGGAGAGTTTATGCCAACCGGCCATGCAGACTCTTCTTGGTTGGTCGATATGCAGAATATCACCTCTTCCGCCCTGTTTGCGTCTCTAGATAAACTATCAACTGGGTTGCTATTGGAAGGAACGTGCCTCCATTGTAACACACTGGTATGATCATGAATAACTGTCAATCGATTCACTACAATGGTATTAAATCGCCCACGCCGATTGCAGATACATCACTATTGTCGATTCTATAAAATAACCCTATGGTACATACTGATGTAAGCTTCCTTTGCTATGTTGTGAATACGCACTGCTAACACCGCCGCTGCCAAATCAAAACTTGATAACAACACTGCTTTGATTGGTGCTACTCTCGCCTTGGAGAAAACTAAAGCCGGACGCGTATAAAATTTGTAGAAGAATCTGCGATTCATTCCTATCCATCCCACGAAAAGCCCCAACCATGTGACTGCCATTTAACCCTGACCCTTGTTTTAATTTTGGTTTACACCATCTCTTTTTGTTCATTTTAAGTTGTACCGTGTGACCATTGGGTGCTAAGAGCGTTTTCTCCGAGGTAACTTGTATTATTTTATTTAACCCATTGGCGATTGGTTACAGCAAATAACTATTTCGCTGTAGACATTCCTTTCCTTTGCGTTGGTTTTAACCTGTTTACGTGAAGCTTTGAGGCAATGTATATATGTTTCATTATTGATTATGAATTAGAATCGCATAAAGTGTTATGATAGAATAAACGTATTCCCGTTGACCTGGACCTGCACATCTCTCCAGGTTTATTGTAACTCTGAGGCTCTTTTCAACGGATGAAAGTTACACCATTCTCTTCACAACGAATATAAGCCACAGCCCCGTATCCATTCGCTGAAGCGTCTCTGAAGAGGCTTAAGTAGATACGTTCGTTGACCGAACTCGGGTTCATGCAACGCTTCAACTTGAAATCATTGAGCATGCGTATATCCTGTAGCCATTTGATAAATCCTGTCCTTTGATCTTCCGAAAGTTAGTCGTCCCAATTGGCCATTTTTTGCACAGGTTTTGTAGCAATATCTTATCCGGAAGCAGCAAGGTGCTGCGAACGCCAACAGGTCAAACAAACCTTGCGATAATCGATAGGAAACCATGGCATGTTAGCGAACCTTCCTTCAGCTGGAAGTCAAACAAGAACTCGTCTGACTCAAAATTCCATAAAACACCAAGTATTTTTCTGTGAGCTCTCATCCAAGATCTGGATTATGGGAGATCTTTCAACTTCCGATACATCATGCTGTACCTCAGTCTTATTAGATATCCACTTTGTTAGCCAAAACCCACTTTTCTTCAAAAAGTTGGTCATACCTGATACACACGTTGAAGCGGTTTCCACGATTGATAACGAAGCTGAGCTGTCATCCACATAAAAGGTTCGGAAGACTGCTTTCTGAATTACTGAGTCATACTTATCACCAAAATAGTCAGCTCTACGTCGTAGCACATAATTTTGTGCAAAATGGAGATGATTTGAACCAGAATGGATGAACTGATATGAAGTAGCACCGTGGTTCGCTATGTCTCTCCACAAAATTCTGAGTGTATAACCATCTGCTACTGATACAGGTACACGTGGAATCATATCTTTGATTTCAGCTGAAAAAAACTACTCGATGGACATGAAATGTCATTAAGACATGCAATAATGACGATGTGCGGTCAGAGGCAGTTAGAGTAGCGTCATTTAAACATTTTTTACTGCGCTGCGCAATCAAACGCTATCCTCAACTTCTGTTTCTTGGATTAAATATCACATGATAAGACATATATCGCATGTGCTATCATTGTCTGTTGATGCCGGTATTAACTCAATGTAACCACTTTCTCTATAGTTCTAGTAATTCTGAATATCTTTTACAATTATACGTCCTTGCTCAAACTGTGTTGAGAAGACCCCAAGCCCAGTTGTTATTAATTTTCCTTGTTGAGAGCTTTCATCTTAAGGGCACTTCACTTATCTTATCGAGTACCTTGCTCCGCTATAGTCTTCGCAAGAATGTCATCTCGAGACTGTATTTATGTTATTGCGGATACATCTATGAAAACTCACTTTCATACAGCTGACTCAGTTGTTCTGTGATTGGCTGATTACAGCCATCAAGACATTTTGCGAAACCCTTTCGCTTCGAAAACCTCTGTTCTAATGTTTCGTATATAACCCAACCGAGAAACAACGGTATAGCGTATGGTTGATTCGGTCCGCTAAACTTTTGTTCGGCCATTCAATAAGCCTCTGGGACGTCACATCGCTACTAGCAGGATACGATCCTACTGCTTTATCGTCTACCGTCATTTACTCCAAACCGTACCCTTCTGCAATAGTTCTTGCGCAAACCGTTGAATTTCGCTGTGATGTACCTCTAACTGTACGAGCTGTCCATTAATAATTTTCGTTGATTAAATATTAAATTTAGTAGCACTAGTAATACATGAAGCGTTACTTCTAGCAGCATCAAAGCAATCAATAACTAACCTAGCCTCGGATGAGACATGTTCGCGATTCCTTTTCGTACGCCGTCATCCCTGTTTCTTCTGCGATGCCAGTGACTTTGAACACTTTTGTCGATTCATTGTAAAAAATTGTTTTTGGAACTTTGAGACCTTCAATTAGAACCACTAATTCGGAAAAATACGCTTTCGCGGTTTCTAAGTCCAGTTGGTCAGAACAAAGACGATCCAGTGGACAAAATTAGATAGGTTTCAACGATTGGGTTCAATGGGTCAATATCAATGATCGAATGTTAACGGAAATTATGGGGCACCTTCCTGATAAACACTAAAACCTCACGAAACACGGTGATACGATAGCGTTAACCAAAACATAAGGGCAAAACAATTTAAGTGTTAAACAAAATATGTTCACGTATAAGGTAAGTTTTGAATACGAATGTCGGACGCAGCTATGAATGGACCCAGGTATGTGTGAATTTCAGACTGAAAGTATCCTTGAACGTACAATTCCATCAAAAAAACGTTGGAATTTCTGAGCTTCATCACGTAGACCATGGGGCATACGAACAAACTCAAACAAGACAAAAATGTTGTAATCGTAGTCTTTGGGATTTCTTCGGCAGCGACCGGGGATCTGCTGATGTATATATATATATATATATATATATATATATATATATATATATATATATATATATACATTGCTTCACGGAGTAAAGCAATGTGGAAGTTGATCAGGTGGACTAGAAAGCATGAGGAAGTCATGGAGGGTGCCTCCATCTGGTGAGTGAACTTGGAGGTCGATGAATCCAATCACAGATGATGATGACTGTGAATGTTCGATTATGGAAAACAGTTTTCGTCGACCAATCTTCGACAAGCCCCATAAAAGTCAGGTTGTAATGCGACGGAAAGGGTGCTTCTGATATGGGCACCCTGATATCTGGGACGATGAATGTCCATCAAACATTTCGGGGGTGACCATGATCGAGGGATATTGAGCGCGCTCCGAAGGATTTTAGCCGTCGTCGTAACTGCTTTTCAGCGGGGTTTCCCTGTAGAACTTGTGTGAACCACATACAAAAGGTGCCGCAATGTCTGGCGTCCGGAATAAACTGTCTATGATAGATGTACATAGGTCGACCTAAAGAAAACGGTAGTCGTTGTGACGAGTATTCACGGTGTTTGGACGGTAACCTGGATTGATGACTTCAGTATCTGTAACACATCGTGTTTACTTGTAACTGGAGATTTATTACTTCTTCGGCTGTAGTTTAAGTTGGTCAGCCAGTGCAATATCTGAGTTTATCTGCCTAACGATTGGCTTCACTCGAGCTTCGAAAGATGCATGCACCTAGTCCTCTAAATTGACGGTTCATGAAGAGTTCCTTTGTTAAGTACAGCTGTGTCAAGCACCACACGAATTAACCACCCTCAGTTTTTGTTCGCCTTACTTTGCTTATCTTGCAATTAAATAAAACTGAATGTGTTTATTCGGTCCGTCACAGTAGTTAAATTATTTATTTTCAGGGGGTTCGTCCACATTTGAAGTTGATTGTTCATCATTACTGCTTGTATTGCAAAAGAAACGAATTACGTAGTTTTTGTTGTCTTTGGACTTCGAAAATATGACGAAGATTTGTTATTTACGTCTGAAGAGGAAACCTTTATAGGCGCGGCCTTCAATGCGGCCGCATGTCAAAATACTATTTCAGTTGCATGTAGTTCCAATACGGATAAAAGGAAGAATGGAGACTTCTTTGCTGAATTAAACGATGGAGAAAATAACGCGCGTGTATTGAGTCAAGAACAAGTTGCAAATGATGGCAAACGTTTTGTTTTTTGTAATATTGGAATGCATGTAACTGGCTGAAAATTCATCCCATTTCGAATAAATAAAGCACTTTTCTTATCCATCTTATCATCTTACCTTGCTGATTTTTCTAAGAATTCGCTCCCTACGGATCTTTCTGAAGATGAAGTCCAACCATGGAGTTTTTATTGCCTGAGTTAATCATCCAAATCGAGCTTTCGGAGTTCGTATGATGATTTTTTGGAGAGAGTTCCGAATAACGCAGTCTACAGAGAACGTTTGGCGTCGAATGGACAATTCTCAAATCACTCGAGTGATGCAATGTAGGCAATGGTTGCTTAATTATTAGCGACTTCATTGCTTCGAAGGTTGAATGGAACCTCTTCTATTATGAATTTCCTTCATTGAGGTTTGATTTTGGCTATTTCGGATTGAAGTGGACTGTCTGCTGAAACAATTTCTTATTTTTCCTACCTATGAAGTTTCTAAATAAGCTTTTACTACATTAAATTTTAAGCTCAGTTCCCTGATATTACCGATGAAATTTTCTTACACTTGACTTAAAGGAGAGCAGATTGTATGCTTTCTTATGATGGATTGCTTGTACATCACACGTAGCTGTTCGCTGTCAATTCTAAAGGAAGTCGTTGTAAAGTTTTAAAGGAATTTTATTTAATATGGATTGGACAATCTATGACAGTGCAGCCTCTGGAGAAGCATCGCATATTTTCTTTCCTATCATCGACAGGTTAGTAGGCCATCATCTACTAGTCAACATTTATTTTATGAAGGTCCTCCAATCGATAGACAAATAATAACGAACAAAAGTGACCAGAATATAGAAACCATGCCATTTTTGGAAACCTTTATCAATAACAGCAGAATATATCATGAAACAAATGGAGGAATCAGAGTACCGAACTGAAATGGATAAAATGACTTTACTAAAAATGTCAGCATGGACGTTAACGAGACGCCTAAAGCAGTAATTTGGAAATATTATAAGATTGTAGAAAACGTTTAACCAGATAAACGTTTCCTCTGCTAAGCAGGTATTGCAAGCACGGAGATATGCGCCGAATCGATACCAATCAAGAACCAAGTTTCTTGACAGAAAGGTTTATGCGATTCTTTGGAATAATATAATAATGACTATACAAGAAAGACAAACCTCAATGGCTTAAATTCATACTCTGAAACTCGATACAAGTAGGATCGCTTTCTGGCGAGGATATAACTACAAACAGTTAATGACAAACAGTATTCGACGAGAGACTTGCTTCTCACGACAGCACCCTCAAACACGCCGATCAACGACCAAGACAATTGTGCAGTTAAACATAGCGGTAGAAAAGTAAATAAAACAAAGGTCAGGTTAATATGGGGGGTAGGGGGGTAGCAGGATGGGGAGTTGAGTCATGCACAAGGAAATTGCTTTACAAAGATGCAGTTGAATTTTGTTTAAAAGACAGCTGGCGAAGTATCCATTAGTATGATGCTACTGTGAATGTTCTGATAGAGAAACACTTTTCCGTCTATGAGACTGAATTAATGATAGCGTATGTTTGGAAGTAAGGCCAAATCATAGAACATTTCTTGTGGATATTGAATTAGATCATCTTGATAATAAAAGTGCTTCATTGACTTTGTTGCTGCAATGTTCTGGTCCTAACAAGATAGATCCCTTTGAATCTAATTATAAGTACCAAATCTATTCCGGCTCTCTCCTATTACGATCGTAATAGAAGGTATAAACGTTGAAGAACCGACTGTATTAAGACCCCGATAAAACCGCAAGCTTCGTAGGATTCTTGCTGCGCTTCTTAATAATAGCAATTATCAACAATGCGAATATATAAAAAATGTTCATGTAGATCAGGGTAACGGTCATTGACCGCGTCGACCTACACTTTTAATGGCTTGAAATAAATGACATGAATTTCAAGCCGGTAGATTATTAGATAAATACTCCTCTGGTTGGCACAAATTCATTCTGACAAATTTCCGGCCTCAAACATCTCATCTAGGATTGAAGCGATGATCGAATTCATCAATGCAGTTTAACTGAACTTCTATGTATACGAGTGTCTGGCTTCCTTCCCGGACACATGAAAAGCTTTTGGCTACATGACCACACTTATAGGTGCACATTCGAAGGTGGATTGAAGCTCTGAAAATCGATAGCAAGTGATTAGGGTGTGCTCAAATTTATTGAAACATCGAATAGACCTCTATTTGTGATAAACTTAAAAAACGGACGGCAGCAAACAAGAGAGAATATTGTGTCTAGAATAGGATGTTCAATCTGACTGTTTCCAGCTTGATCTAGAATCTGCTAAACAACGAATATTAGAATGTGCATTTTCTATGCTATTTCAACTCCATTCAACTCCATAGTTCTGGTGAATTGGGTTCTATTGTCATTCCAATCGTTTTTTGAAAAGTTATGCACACAAAGTCTGAATTGGGACGCGAGGATAAGTGGAAACGAAATAAAAGGTTTGCTGGATGACTGACCACAATGATGAGTCAAGGCAAACCGAGTGCTTACAAGTGCGGTTTAATGCGTTTCCAAAAATCTCATTTATGAGTATTCTGAGACATCCCTTTGGCTGCATACGGGGTATTAAGTTAGAACCGACATCACCATAAGTGCTCTACCCTTTTTCGTTGATTGTCACCGAATTTAATTGTCACTATATGTTACAACTTTATCCGAATAAATTTCTCTTTGCCTTGGAAAAATCCAGTCCAACATAGTACAAACAGCATACGGCAACTTTGATCGGCCCACGCGGCATTTCAAAGATCTGTGGTTGCCGGTGCTTTTTATCTTATAAAGATATGGATTCGGCGAGTTTTTGGAGATCGACGTTCTTCAGGTGTTTCCATTTGTTGCCGTAATTGGCTTTGGGTTGGCTTCGTATCCTATCGGCAACCTAGCTAAACTAAATGCTTCGGCGAAGTGTATCCTTCCACCTCCGTTCGCCGAGGTCACATTTAAACTACATTTCGTAGAGTCTAGCACGGTGAAGCTGGCAACGGTTGAGATATTCAGAGACGTTTAAATCCCAACTATATCTAGCACCCTTGCTCTCCCTTCTTCAATCAAGCTGAGGAGTGCGTTTAACAGCAGCGACTTCTTTTGGTACAGTTTGCAAACTGGCGGCACGCCCAAGGAGGCCTTACTGAAGGTAACCAGACTGTTCGAACCACAAGCGCTGCCATTGTGTGCAGCCTTCCTGTCGAGTTTTGTCGCTTATTACATCCACCTGCGTCGCAGGGTTTATCCATGGACCATACTTGGGACCTGCGATCATTCCGATGGCATAAGGGGCACGCACCTTGACTTCGAAACGCGAATCAACGTTGCATCGGAGTGATTCTGAGGAACGCATGGCTGGATTCTAAGTCATGAGCTTACAAAAAAGCAGACATGACACTTCTTTCCCCTCCGTCGAGAACAAAACCATTCGGTCTATGGGTCTACGATGCGTACGGCGGCTCTCTTCGTTCTGGCGCTAATGTTTGCAAAAACCTTTCAAATCTCCCCTGTCTGACCTGCGACGCTTCCTCGATGAACTTGCAGAAAGTCATGATGTGTCATTCTGGCCCATCCACTTCTCGCGTCATCGGGAAGCCTCTAGACTATCTTCTCCATGGTCGTCAGGACGTCCAGCTCTTCGGCATGGCTTCACTGCCCGAAAGTGATGTAGCAGTTTTGCATCCGGATTGCTAAGCATGCTAGTGATTCGGCACTAACGTGGGACTTCTCGATATTTTAGCGTGACCTCGATAATTGCGTAGTCGTCTAACTGGTTTCTACCGTATAAACTCTCGAGTGACTCCCATGCCATATCGTAGCCATGCTCCGCGTTGTGACCTTCTATCTGAACTATCGCCTTTCCAGCTTGAGTGGTATTGTAGTGCTTCAGATACTGCAGCCTTTTACGGTGATTTCTTTCGCACTGTTCGACGAAATAGAGGAACTGGGCGATACATCTCCAGTAATGCTCTGGTTTGTTGTCAAATGGTGACAATTTTTCCACATGCGGCTCATTAATTCTGGGTACCGTGAGATCCATTGTAATTGCAAAAGTTAGCCGCAAGTTTATCCCATGATATTTCACATGCCCCGAAATCTCGTTCCTATGGGCCCTCTCTTGGCTTCTTATAGTTGAGCTCGGCCAAGCAACTTTCGCAGAGATTTACTCCGGTCTCTTGGACTCCTTTAGCTTAATGAACTTTAGCCATGCCTACAAGCGACGCTTTTCTTCCGTTCGTCCTCGAACTTTGAGGACTCAACGCTAGCCGGTAGATTAATAGGATTACTGAGACTAGCAATACCAATAATCCTAAAGCTATCGTAATGTGGGTTGTTAACAAATTCATGGCGTTTACCGTGATTGTAACTCACATTACTTGAATTAACAACAAAATATGAAGTTTGCCTAAAAATTCGACGTGGACTAGGTCTATGCACGGAAGAGTTCAAAACCGGGACTTGCCGCATCTTCTGTACGTTGGCCTGGTTTCCATCGGCGAGGCCTAATCGATCCATTGTCACCGTTGTGTTTTTGCGTGTTCGGCCCAAAAAATATTGCTCAAACAAGGTTTTGAGGAAGATATTTTGAGAATTGTAAAAACTGGAAATGATAGACTAATTTATTACATAAACTATATATTATTCAATGCACAATGCATATCACTCCATGAACCAGGTTTACTACTCCACTATATAACTGAAGTCCTACATAATTCGTTACATCTACTATGCAAATATTCTTCCCAAGGCTTTACAACTAAAACCTTAAAGAAAAAACGGTAGTTGATATTAAATTCATGCTGATGATATCAACATTAGTTATTCATGCGATCTATGGAATACACTATCATTTGGTCACTGACCACTCCAATCGGAAATTACTTTACACATTATTGCATACAACATAGGTCCTCGATCGTAATATTTACCAAACTTTAATCTTATATCAGGTCTATTTTTCATTCAAAATTTACGCTCGCTCAGTGTATGCGAGTGTTGTACATTTCAATCTTTCAAAGCGTCATACGATAGTTGGTTAATCACATATAAATATAATTTGAAGTGCTTATTTTTTGTTTACAACATGGAATTGCCGACTTAATGGAAAAAAGCTACATAATCCTGTGACACGACCGAGATCTGATATGGTGTGTTAATTTAAAGCCGACGCCTTAGTAAGCGCTCCTTCCATTTCTCCTTGACGAACTTCAAGTCTAAATTGCCTCCACCGAAAGTGATCAAAATAACTCGATTAGAATGAAACACTGCCAGATGCAGTCAGATCAGTGTAACAAGAGATGCAGCTCCCATTATACAAGTTTATTTCTAGACAGACCTTACAACTGAGGTGTACTATATCGGAAACACATCCACCAGATACAGTATATATGTTACCAACCGCCCAGCAACATTTGAAGAAATGTCTGGAGTAAAAATGGATGGCACGTAAGATCAGAGCAAAACCTGGATGACCAGTGATCTAAATGTACGACTTCCAATAAGGTACTTGCTGCCTGGTTTTGGTTTCTATGAGACCGGGGCCATGTGCGGTCAGATTTGGCAGAAAGGAAAACAATATATGCAATACCTGAAACTAGATTCAAGCATTCCGCGAAAATTTTATAAAGATCAAGGCGGTTATGATGAAGGCGTTCGGTGATTACTAAATTTAAATGATGCTCTTCAGTAATTTAATTCATAATTCCTAACTCAAAACTTAATGGTATGAAAAGCGATTAACTTTAAGAAAACCATAGAGCGATGTGCATTAGTATGCAGGTTCGATGTTTAACTTGCTTTTCATTTATGCGTGTATATTCTGTTTGAATGCATATACGATAAAATCCGGTAGATCGTTCCACACAAAACATATGTCAACGGAGAAAAAATGCCGCCGGCAGTCGAATCACGTATGAAGTACAATGAGGGATCTGGAGTTACACCTGAGATTACGCTCTCTCTGCATGAGAACAAATATATGCGTGGGAATTGAGGGTCAGCTAGGATATGGCAAGTATGAATTAGGTCTGCACTTCTCCTATGACGGTTGAAATGTAGTATATCCACTGCTTCCAGTCGTGCTCCGTTAGCGTGACTTACGAGGTTAAAGACCTATATTAATAATAAAGTATGGAAGGAATCTGACTAAACCGGCCGCAGAGGTTGTAACTCCTTTTGCTTGATAAGAGCCTTAGGAAGCAAACAAACCTTGAGATATGCGCTGAACAAGAATACGATTATAGATAATAGGCAATAATAAAATGTAAAAACCCTACCTCGAATGTTCAGACAGAGAGGGACAAAGCGCCTGGCACTGAAGAGATATATCTACAGAAAAACAAATACTGACTATAAAGGAATTATCAACGGGAAAATAACTTAAAGACAATTAGTCACTTTCGTTAGTCGCACGGTGATAAGCAGCGTAAGGCAACGTTAAATAGCAATAAACTAAATGGTACTGATCGAAGCAAGCGTAGGTTTTTGGTTTGTAGGGATCAATGGGAATTATTAAGGATTGTTTTACAACGGCTGCTCAGTGTTATCGAGGAAAGATGGTGGCAGGTTGATAAGACGGGCGCAGAGCAAACCTATCCGAATACAACTGAAACGCTTTATGAATTTCCAACGAATGATTCTTTTATTACTTTGCAATTAGGTTCATTTTCGATACAGGAGCAATTTCCTTGAATTAATAATAATAATAATAATAATAATAATAATAATAATAATAATAATAATAATAATAATAATAATAATCATAATAATAATAATAATAGAGCTTTATTCATCAGAAGACAAATTTTCAGCGGTACATACAATTTACTGGGTAAATAAAACATGAATGTTGGAGTAAAGATAGGAAAAAAGTTTGTGTTCACTGCATTCAAACTACTCATTAGTAACTGAAACAGATATTGGGTTATTGTGAAAAAAGAATACACTGAATATGTTATATACGAACCCCAATAGATGGAATTTACATTCCGAAAAAATCTCTGATAAGAATGTAGCTAATAAACGGAACCATAAAATGATTAGTGGATATAATCAAAAAATAAACGTTTCTTGCTCGTTTCGCTAGTACGTCAATCACGCGGTGACAGGCAAGATTGTCAACTAATGTGACTGAACAAAAACAGTATAAAACACAGAACATTCAATCGGGAGGGATTTCGGTGCCAAAATTGACAATACGGGAATGTACAATTGGATTTCCCTATACTCTCTACCAAATCAGCCACGATTTTAACTCGCAGTCATCTGTTACGTGTCCCTTAACAGCCCAAGCCTAGACACAATATTATTATCGTCCCCGAGTCCATACTTGAGACCATATCTTACATTGGTCCCACATTTAAATAATACATTGATGCTCTTGTTATAACAGTGGAGTGAACGCCTAATGGATTAATGTGCCAATAACCCACTACGCACTCGCATGCCACTACAAAACAGAGTTTTCCTGCATCTCCTAGAAAATTATCCTTCTTATAGCACACCGCTGCTCTAACTGCACCGTTGTAGTAACATATACAGTTTTCTTCCATTTTTAACAGCCATCTTCTACGGGAAATTTTCTCGCTTGGCAGGATCACTACGTCTCTTTGGCAGAAGTCTCTGTGTAGTGACAGCCGTTTTTGATAATATATTGATACTAATTTGTATATCATAGATTGTTTCCCTGCAGATGTATTTGACAACAAGCAACTTGAACTGAATAGCAAAGTCAATTTCGATTCATATAATGAGTATATAATTAAGATTGTCAGAAAAGCATAACAAGAGATACGAGATGAACTCTGCAATCGACTGACTTCCAAATACTTGTGGCTGCAATCAAAGGTTATATTTGAAGCAATTTAGCTTTGTCCAGAATTAATCCTTTCAACTGCATTCAATTTGTAAAACAGTTTGAATATCATATGGAACCCACGCTTATTGATCCACGAGAGCCTCTGCTTCAATTTAGCCACTATTGTTATGCCCAGGCAGAATTTGCAGTTGAGGCAGTGATTGCATATATATATTTGAAGATCCGTATGAGGAACAGAAAACACTAACGGGACGCAGATTCTGTGGTCTTTCTAGACGTGTGGATAAATGCCAGATAGATCTCCAGTCGAGAAGGCATGAAGCCGAAATGGAAAAAAACGATCAACTTTGAGTACATTGTGTGCAGCCCACCTGACGACGCCAAGCACAACAGGACGTGGGTGACCCATGAAAAATGAGCGAAGGGTATAAATTGTCTTTATCGAAATTCCGTTTATTTTTTTCGGAGGTGAGCTCTATTTAGCCGATGTGCTTTTGAAAAAATTTATTGAACCCACGAAAATAGTAGCATAAAATTATCTGCCTCAGTAAATCCTTGAAAGGTTTTGTTACGAAAGCTTCTGGTACAGGATGACGAACAGAAAATTAGGCGATTGCAAGTTATTCTACTGGTCTTGCAGTTTGGAACGTCGCTAAATCTTCTCTGCAATTTCTATAAAACAACGTTGAAACGAGCAGTGTTTTATATGGCTGAAAGGTAGATACCGGAGTGAAGTGTCTGGAATCTTGTGTCAGTGATGATGTCTAATGGAAAAGCAGTAATCACTTCACTATGCACTGCAAACAGCACATACAGACACAAAGACAATCATTTGTGAGGAGACGAACTGAGAGAAGGAAAATGTGTATGTGGGCATTATATCCGTGCGCATCAAATTCATCAAAATGGTCATGATGAGTGATGCTTCCTTCTATAGGGGCTCTAAACTTAAATTGATGGAAGAAGTCACCATACAACTTGGTATGGCGCGAAAGATTACCACTGTCAACGAACCATCAAAAAGTCTTTTGACATCCACCATAAGTAATTTTCAACTTGGTATGGCGCGAAAGATTACCACTGTCAACGAACCATCAAAAAGTCTTTTGACATCCACCATAAGTAATTTTTCTGTTGAGATTTCCTCTATGGACGGTTAATAGAGATCTTTTGCCCTTAGTACGCACAAAAAATGGAAATTCAAGTTTTCGAATCCACTTAATCAAAATGACAAGAGGATAAAAATGGAACTTGTTGAGCAATTGGTTCTACTCGAAATTTATCAAACGCTTTAACGCCATAGGTCTCAAAACGCCATTAATCATTTCAGCAAAATGTATGCTATAAAAACCCTGCAGAAATATCTAGAGTGAAACATACATGGTAAAGACTTGAAAGAATTGAACGCATCCACGACAACTCAGGACTGAAGAGTGAAAACGCACAAGTAGTACAATTACTTGTGTATTTTTTGCCAGGATTGTAACTCTTATCCGCTGATAAGAGCCTCAGCATCCTAATGAAACTGGAAAGATGCACAAGTCCCGATCAACAAGAATACGTTCATTCTTTCGGAACAATTTATGCGATTCTGTATAATAAACAATAATACAATGTATATACATTACTTCGAAGGTTCACACAAAAAGGCACAAAACAACCTGCCACAACAACAAATGTCCATAAACAACAGATATACTATAAGTGAATTATCAATAGAAAAAATAACTTAAAGATATTTACCTTCGAGGTGGGCGCTCTTAACACCACTTATCAATCAGCATAATTTTGTAATAGCGAGTGTAGATTACATGCACAAAAGCAACGTTAAAACAAGGAAGCAATATTTGGGGTAATCGCGGGTTTTGGACAGTTGGAGGTCAAACAGGGAATGAATTATTATTCTTATACACCGTCACCCAAATCGGTCACGATATCCATCCTCCTGGGAGGCCAACTCATGTCAGTTTAATCAACCATCAATTAGCAATAACTACCAAAACTCGTATCTCAACTAACCGTCATACATTCACTCTATGACCCCTGTAGAATAATTCTCCCTGTGCATTCCCAATTGCCCTTGCTGGCACTCCAACCCCCGTATTGACATGATTTTGTTAACATGCGTTTCTTGTTTGTGTCCTTATTGACCTTCCTTTTGATGACAGCGTGAAGGTTGTGCTGGTGTATCTAACAAGTTTTCCCTCTTTTTCGAATAACTTTGATAAAGCTTTCCAGTTGTGTTTGCTGTATTGGCGATCCATTCTGTGAGGATTGTTTGGAGTATATATTCGAACGTTCAAGATTCGCACGTATATAAGTGTTTTTTGAGGATCTTGGTTCTTAATTAATATTTATTGTGCGCATATCTCCGGGTTTCAACACACTTGCAACAGCAGAGGGAATTCATTTGTATAAGTTCTTACAATTCTCAAAATGTCTTCCCAAAACCTGATTTCTGTAGCGAATTTTTGGCCAAACACGTACAAGACACAGCGGTGTCAACGAATAGATTGGACCTCCTGGATGGAGACCAGGCCAACGTACAGAAGATGCGGTAAGTCCCTGTATATCGACCTGGTTCATGTCCAATTATAAGGCGAACTCCATTTGTTGATGTTAATTTTAGATATAATCAGCCCAGCCCCCATGACTTTGTCAACAGCTCACATTACGATAGTCGTTGGATTAATGGTACTGCTAGTCACAATAATCCCATTGATCTATCAGCTAGTGCTGAGTACCCAAATTTGGAGGACCAACAGAAAGAAAAGCGTCGCTTGATAACAAGAATAAAATGCATCAAGGAAAATGAATCCAAAGGAAATGAGCAGGTTCGTCCTGAAATTGCTGGGCCAAGCTCAGTGATGGGAAGCCAAGATAGGGTCCATTTGAACGAGGGTTTAAAACACGTGAAACACTACACGATAAAATCGCCGCAGACTTTAGTTCATGCAGTAGATCTCACGGCACTCAGAAGCCGTCTGCCTCCATGTACAGTTAGTGAAGCCATTCGACGGCAACCCGCAGCGTTAATGGATATTTGTCAAACAGTTACGGTATTTCGTCGAACAGTGTATACCAGTTTAAGGCATGAGGGTGCACTACCTGAAGCACTACTGTACCGGTCCGGCAGGAGAGGAGATATCTGAGATAGAAGGTCACAAAGCGAGCATGGCTACACTCTGGCGTGGGAACTACTCGGGAATTTATACGGTAGAGAACAGTTAGTCGTTGAGTCGTTGACGCGATGATTGAGGCACTGCTGAAGAATATCAAGAGATCTCACGACAATGCTGAATCACTATAATGCTTGGGAATCCGGATGTGAAACTGCTACATTACATTACAGCAGCGAAGTCGCACCGCAGAGCTGGACGGTATGTCAACCTTTGAGAAGATCGTTGAGGACTCCTCCTGATGATGCTAGAAAAGGATGGGTTAGGCTTGCACACGAAAGGTTAATAATCAGGCATGACGTCAATTTCAGGGATCCACGCAAGTTTGTAGATTAAGTCACAAGTTAGAGCATGTAGGCTCGTCCGGTTTATACAACCATCTGTGCCCGTATGGAGAGAGCCGCCGCACCCAAAGGAGATACATAGACCGAGTGGTTCATGTTCCTTTCAAGCGAGATGATTCTTGACAGCGGGGATAGAAGTGTCATGTTTGCAATGTCGGAAGCCTCATGAATTAGGGTCCTGTCGCGCGTTCCTTACAATGACTCTAACTCAAAGGTGGTTTGCGGTGCGACGTTATGGTGTGTGCTTCGTATGTCTCTTGACTTTTCACAAGTGCGAAGTGTGTTTTGCAGATAAATACTGCGGAGCAGACAGATGAAAAGCACATCACCATAACTTGCTGCATTATGTCAAACCGGAAAGAGATGCCGACCCTAAGGTTAACACGTGTGGTTCGACCAGCTTGGGCACTGACAGTAAGGTCTCCTTAGGCTTGCTACCAGTTCGCATAGTGGGACCTAAGAAGACACTGGTGGTTAACGCGATTTTGCATAAGGGCTCTGATGTCACTTTGATCGAAGAGAAGATAGCCAGATCGCTAGGTGTAAATGCAGTTAAAATGTCCCTGAATATCTCAACCATCGCAGGCTCCACTTCATTCAATAATACTAAATGCAGCTTGAAGGTGACCTCGACGTACGGTGAAGGTAGGGTGGACATCACTAATACATTTAGAGTGTCAAGTTGCCGATAGGATGCGCAACTTACCCGATCGTCGCTTACACCAGTAGGTGTAAACACCTGAAACATGTTGACCTATAGAAATTCACACATTTGGACATCAATATCCTGATTGGATCAGATGTACCGGACGCCCCACAGACCCTTGGAATGCCGTGCGGGTAAACCAAAGGAGCCTTATGCCGTTCGTACAAGGCTGACTTGGAGTTTGCTAGGATCAGTGGGTACATCGAATGCCAGTGACCATATAGTGAACGCCATTCAGTCCTACTCCCCTATTCGACGGCATCCGAAATTATTGTATGGGGTGGACTTCGAAGATACAGAAGGCGCAGAGGCTGAGTCGTTGGTGTCATGCGAATCTGAAGTTTTGGAGGAAGGTGCACTTGAAGAGGCATCTTCGCGTGAACCCGAACCTGAGTTATTAGCGGACCCTGAAGTGACGCTTGCTGAGATTGCAGGTGAGGCAGTTGAGGCTGAGGCTGATTTGGAGCCTGAGACTTATATTGATTTGAGGACTGAAGCTGATGAATATGTTGTTTTGTCTCATATGCCAACATTATCGAATGATTTGAGCATTCCACGGTTCCAAATGAGGGTTCCGTGTCTTCAACTGTACAATCCACATGGGTTGAAGTGCCTTCTTTTCTGCCTGTCAAAGCGGATACTATGCCTGAAGATTATTTTAGCTCTTCTAAGGACGTGATTGCCAACGTTTGGTTGCAGGAATAATCTCATTTTTCTTGTGATACTATCGCGGGATTAGGCGATATTTCTAAACCGTTCAACTCTCCTCGTTTTAGTCAATTGGTCCCACGAGACTTTATTTCGATCATTTGAACAGTTTTCTCCGGAATGTAGCTTTGTTTCTTCTCTCAACTCAGATTTACTTCCAACACATAAAGTTGAGGGTGTGGCCTTTGAAGAATCTTCAAGTAATTCGCCTTTCTCAGGCGCTCTCATTGATTGGTCGTTCGACGTCTCAGGTACCGATGTAAATCAGTTTGCGCAACCTCGTCATCTTCGATGGAGCCCAAATACCTCACCGTATTATGAAAAGAACAGTCATCAAGATGTGATGTTGCTGATCTTCATTTGGGGTTACCGGAATGCAATAAAGAAAGATGCGCTTAACAGAATGCTTCGAGTGGCCCGTCGGTTGTGGTCGCCCGAGTATCTAAAGGGCTGGCTCCCACTGTTGTAGCAATATTTATTATCGTACTATTTCAGTGTGAGCCAGCAAGTGGCACAGCCTTAGGCTGTGGGCGGCGGCGACAACCACGTATCTACTTGTGGGAGGCAAGTGACATTGAGCATGCTAAGAGGTTGTGCAGGAATCGCTATGGTGTTTCTCTCAGTCAAACCACGCACAACCCCGTTTCGACGTACCACCTTCCACCGCTGCGGTGGAGACAGTGTAGAGTATATTTGCTAAGACTTCAAACCATGTGCTCAGCAACAGATCGGGCACTCACTTATCTCTGAAGTTCCTTTGATTGAAGACACCCTTCCATCTGTTCGTATTCCATAAGACCTTCTGTTAGAAGGTATATGGTTTTCGCGTCGTTCAGACGTTCTAGTTGGTGTCACAAATTTACCAAACGCTCACTTCAACCCGTGCCTCTTTTAGAAAGAATGCATAGACAACCAAGAAATCCACATACACTCCTTCGTCTGCCTTTACGGCGGCCAATCGTGACCAGAGGCGCCTGGAGACGTCAGGTAAAGTAGAGTATGCGCAATGTGTTCCAGATTAGCTCAGGTGTTCAGCTCCTCTTCACGCCCAATCCGCTGAAGCGACAGTTGACGGTTTGCGCATGCGTATAATTCATAATTCATAATTTCATGGTATAAAAAGCAAATAACTTTACAAGAACCATTAGTGCGCGTATACAATATAGTCAGTATCGCGTAATAAAATAACAGCAGACATGCGATGTTCACAATATAATCTAATATGCATCAATAGCTGGGTTCCAGGCTCGGTGTACTTTTTGGGTGTGCCTTTAAGTGTTGTTTGAATGCATGTTCATTTGGAGCACACACAATATATTCCGGTAGATTGTTCCACACAAAACAAACACGAACAGAGAAAAAGTGCCGCCGGGCATTTCAATCGTGTATGTAGTACAACGAGGGATGTGGAGTGAGACCCTGTAGTTTGTGCTCCTCTGTGTGAGAACAATGATGCGAGTGGTTGTTGAGGATCAGCTAGGATAGGGTAAGTGAGAACGAGGTCTGCCAGTATCCTATGGTGGTTGAAATCCAATACATCCACTGCTTTCATTCATGCTTCGTAAGGTAGATGCGTCAGTTCTCGTACCATCTTGGTAGCTCGGTGATTGATTTTGTCAAGAAGCTCGACATCCTTCTTCAACCAAGGAGACCAAGCCTGGATAAGGTAATTCATCGAAGGTTTCACATACGTATTCATTATCCTGGGGAAGGTATGTATGGTAAACTTCGAGAAAATTCGCCCTGAGCATTGCTAACGCTTGAGATGTACGTTTGTAGACTATCTCACAATGACGAGATGATTTCATGGCATTGCTTACCCATACACCATGATCCTGTTCCGCTGTTACCCATTGCAGATGGTGTGCACCGAGGAAGTAGTTGAAGTTGAATGTTTTTTACAATATTCAGCATCTAACACTTCTAGAAGGTGAAGGGTAACTGGTTTCTCAAGGACCATTGTAGCAGTTGGTCGAGGTCATTTTGAAGCAGTAGACAATCATCGGTATTTCGGATTTTTACCCATGTCTTGATATCATCTGCGAACATTGTGATCTTACTACGAAGGAGGAAAATGGTAAATCATTCACATAAACGAGGAATAATATCGGAACCAACACTGATCATTGTGGTACCCCACTTATAACTGATATTTGTTTCGAGTGGGCTCCATCCACTCGCACTCTTGTGTACCGTTCTTGTAAGCAGCTAGAAATCCAGTTAAACAAGCTTCCACTAATACCAATGCTCTCAAGTTTATGAAGTAGGAGGCTGTGATTGACACGATCGAATGCTTTGGACATGTCCAGGTAACAGGCGTGAACTGTACTGCCATCGTTCACAGTTTTGATCCAATCGTCTACCGTTACCAGAAGATTCGTGACGCAATGAACATTTCCGTCGGAGCCCGTGCTGCATGTCTGTCAGCAAATTGTTTCGTTCTAAGTGCCTTGAAATAGCATCCACTACAATGATTTCGAGGAGTTTGGATATTTTGGGCAGCAGTGTCACTGGTCTGTAATTAGCAATGTCAGCGCGGTCAACTCCTTTGTAGATTGGTGATATGATTCCACACTTCCATGCGATAGGAACGACACCGGTACTTAACGAACTGTTGAAGAGCTCCGTCAGCGGCTGTGCAAGAAGCAATTGCGCACGAACGCAAAATGAACGGAGATAATTAATCTATTCCGGGCGATTTTCTGATATTCAGTCTGTTTAGTTTCTAAAGTGTATCTCTTTCATGGACTAACAAACAATCGAGCTCTCGGAGATTTTTAGATCTACTTGGACACTCAATAGAGTAGACTCACTGGGAGTGAAGACCTCAGGAATAAAAATCAGCTAGCACGTTTGCAGTTTCCTCCACGGTAGTAGTAACAAAGTTAACAGTACGTGTAGAAAGCGTTTAACCAGATAAACGATTCCTTTGCCAGGCAGGTATTGCAAGCCGTGAGATATGCTCGAAATCGATGTCAATCAAGAACCAAGTATCTCGACTGAAAAGGGTTTATACGATTCTAAGATAAAATGATAATAACTGTACAAATATACAAACCTCAAAGGTTTGAATACACCTCCGAGACCTCTGATACGTTAGATAGTTCTGATGACAGACAACTATAAAGGGTTAATAGAGTACAAAACAGGACAGGATACTTGCCCAGGACAACACGTTCGCTTACGCCGGTAAACGACCAATACAAAAGTGCAGTCAGACAAAGTGGTAGAACATAACATAAACAATAGGTCAAGTCAATATAGATGGTAGGGGGGTAGCAGGATGGGGAGTTGGGGGGATGCACAAGGAATTTCTTTACACCACCCACAAAATCGGCCACGATTTCAACTCTCTGTGGACCTGGTTCAACGTCCCCTAAACCTCAACCCACAGCTAGACTTACGATTTCGCCACAACCTACCGAACCTACGGCTGTTCCTTACATTGGCTGAGCTGAAATAGTACAATTATAACTCTTGCTACAACAGCATAGGCCAATCCCCTAAGGACTCGGGCGGCGACAACCGACCCCCCCCTCTCTACTCACAGCCTTCTATTAAACACATCTTTTTTTGCATCCCGTTAACCCCAAATGAAGATCAACAACGACACATCTTGATGACTGTTCTTTGTCATAATACAGTTAAGTATTTCGGCGTGGTAAATCCTCGCTCCATCCAACATGACGAGGTAGCGCAGAGTGATTTACATCGGGACCTGAAACGTCGAATGGGCAATCAATGGGAGGGTCTGAGAATGTCGAATTTATTGAATATTCTTCAAAGGCCACTGCCTCAACTTTATGTGTAGAAAGTAAATCTGAGTCGAGAGCAGCACCAGATCTACAATCGGGAGGGAAAGACTGGTCCAGCTGATCGAAATAAAGCTTCTTGGATCCAGTTACCCCAAAGCGACGAGAGTCGAACGGCCTAGCAATATCGTCTAATTCCGCGGTAGAATCACAAGAAAAATGAGATTCTTCCTGTAACCAAACGTTGGTAATCACGTCCTTTGAAGAGCTAACATCATCTTCAGGCATAGTATCCGCTTTGACAGGCAGAAAAGAAAGCAATTTAAACTTTGAGGACTGCACAACTGAAGACACGAAGCCCTCATTCTGGGACCGTGGAACGATCAAATCATCCGATAATGATGGTATATGAGCCAAAACAAAATCACTAGCTTCAATCGTTAAATCAAATTCAGTCTCGGCCTTCAAACCAGCCTCAGCCTCGACTGCTTCACCCGCAAACTCAGCAGGTGTCACTTCAGGATAAGCTAATAACTCAGTTTCGGGTTCACGTGAAGCTGTTTCTTCAAGTGCACCTTCATCCAAAACTTCGGATTCGCATGACGTTAACGACTCAGCCCCCACGCCTTCTGTGTCTTCGAAGTGCACCTCATGCAATACTTTCGGACGCCGTTGAATTGATGATTCGGACTGAATGCCGTTCACTCTATAGTCGTGGCTGCCCGTTGGACCCATTCCCACTATCCAAATCCATCGCAGCCTGGTGCGCACAGCGTATGGCTCCTCCAGTTTACCTGCGCGGCATTCCAAGGGTCTATGGGGGCCTGGTACGTCTGAATATATGAGAATATGGATCTCAGTGTCTAGAAGGTGTGGCAGATGTTTCGCTAGATGTTTTCATCTCTGAGCATAATCGGGGGTCGTAGACGACGCGCACCCATTCGGCAAGCTAGGCACCCTGAAGGCGTTAGGGATATCCACTATCTTACCCCCAGTTTGTCGAGGTCGCCGTTAGCTTACACCTAATAGAGTTCAACATGGAAGTTCCTGAGACCGCTGAGATGTTCAGGGATGTTTCTACTCCCCCTAATCCCACGGAGTTGGCGATCTTCTCATCGATCAGCGTGATGTCGGATCCGCTATCCAGCAGGGCATTCACAATAAGAGATTTCTTCGGCCCTATAATGCGAATGGGAAGTACCCCTAGACAAACCTTACTGTTGACACCGAGGCTGGTGGAACCACACGCGTTGACCCCTACGCTCGACCCTCTGCTCCTGCGTGCTACAGTGAAGTAGTCGATGATGATGCCCGTTGCACCCAGCTTGATCGCATGGTCCCCCTATGGCGCATAACTTGGACATGTGGCCACTCTTTAGGCATACGAAGCACGCTCCGTAGCGTCGAACCGCCACCCACGTTGCGTCGGGGTCATACTAAGGAACAGCTGACAGCAGTCGAGCTCGTGATGGCTCCGACACAGGGCGCATAGCACAAGGTCTTCCTGTTGTCACAAAGTGTCTCTCTCGGAAGGGACCAGGATTGTTCGGTCGTTGAGGCTCTCTGGTACGCGGTTGTTCTTTCCATACGGGGACCGGCTTTTCCATGAAGCGTCCGAATCGACCCTGTCTGATTTGTGACTCTTCCTCTATCAGTTTGCAAAGGTCCATAAAATGGACGTCACACTAAACTCGCAATCTCTAGTACGCCAAAATAGCCCACATTTCCTAACGTCGTCCGGCAGGGTTTCCGAAATCTTCTCCAGGGTCATCATGCTGTCTAACTCTCCGGCTCGGTCGCGTTCTTGCAGGGTTAGGTAACAACTGCGCATCCGAATAGCTAGGGTTGACAGTGACTCAGAATAGTCGTGGTGTTTCTTGAGGTTCTTAAGTAAGTCCTCGATAATCGCATTTGTGACCACTTGGTCCCTACCATTTAAATTCTCTAGCAACTCCCACGCCGTAGCATAGCTGTGCGCCGCGTTGCGACTATATACTCCCGATATGGCCTCTCTTGCCGGTCCGACGCAATGGCGTTTATTATACTGCAACCGCGTGCCATCGTTAACCACACATTGCTCAACAAAATATTGAAACTGGACCGACGAATTTCCAGTATGAGCCTGGGTTGCCGTCGAACGGTTTCCACCATTTCGAGTCGCGGTAGACCTGCTCTCAACGCTGTTAAATCGATCGCCGGGGCTGGAATCTACGGTGAATTGATCGTGTATTTCTTCACATGGGGCAACTGCTCATTCACC
>JALGAQ010000009.1:2451271-2479844 GCA_028829895.1 Sinotaia quadrata | reverse complement strand
ACTGGTAATAGATTTGGTTACACCAGTTCCGAACCAGCCCGGGTGAGGCGCTGTGATCTTCTTTGTCGTTAAGCCAACATATTCCGCTGTAAAACAGCACGAAAAAGAGTATAACACCATAGATTGGTCGAGGACTGGTATCTTTTCCTTGAGTCTCCGTGGTATCATTGGTCGGGTAGTCGACCAGATACGTAGTGTCGCTGCCGGGAATGTCTGACTCAGCGAGTGGTAGAGCCTACGATTTTCGCGTTCTGCACATTTTCTCCCTTGAATAGATGTTGTGAGTAGACCGGTTTAAGTTTAACTGTCAGGACACCTGTTTTCCGCTCCGAAATCACAGATACTTAGTGGTTTGTAATTGCATGTATTCGGAATAGATCAGGCAACTTGAAGCTGAGAGTACTGACGGATGATTGTACTGTCACGTAGAGATGCTCATTTTGCGTTATCGATTTCAAGTCACCTGTACATGGTTGTGACACTTTAGATTGCCAACGGTGTATTCGAAAACGAAAAAGTGATTACACATATATACAGGAAGTCTCTATACATACAAACAAAGTAACATTCGAGTAAAATCAAATCAAGTTTTACGCAACCCGCCACAATACTCCCCCTAGAGCGTTCGAAGTTGCGAGGACGCTCGAGAAGGTAGGTCAGGAAGATACACAGTGAACTGTCAGTGAACGACCAATAAACTCTCCGACTTGAACGAGTCTGTCTAGTAGGCTTTGGAGAGGAAGGGTCAGTGTTAGAAGGGGCGTTGGAATCGTGTGGGTATATGTAATTGATGGCATATACGCTTCAACTTCTTCGACATAGGCTGGCTTCAGTCGATCGATGCTGACTGTGTCATGAGTACCATTCTTGTAGATTACGAAATACTCAGAGTCGCGTAATATAATAGTGAGGACCGTCGTACGATGGCTACAGTGGTCAGTTTACAGCAAAAATGCGGACAAAGACGTAAGAACATGTTGATAAGTCCGGATGGATGTGAAACAGTTTATTCGTCCTTCATGTGAGAGCTGGTTTCAAAGTTTATATGTGAGATTTCGGACGGTTCACGTATGAAGAAAGGATCTAATGCACCGGAAACTCTTACTTCGATAATACTTTCACTGGGTAAACGAAGTGTTGCACCGTGAACTATATATACAGAAGTGCAACCCAAGACTTCTTTCACTATATAACGGATGCTCTGCGTGCGTGACGGGAGACGATCAGACGAATGAATTTGCGAGGAAGTGCTCATGATTGTGTTAAGGCACCAGATTGAGCCTGGATGTGCCACCCACGCATTGACCCATGCTTTGTTGTGTTAAACCAATCAGCTCTCGCAGTTTACCTTCATTGATGATTCATGTCGTATTGAACTGTGTTCTGATCGCTCAATGTCACGTTTTAGACCGTTCGGGTTGGACGCATAAACCTTGTTCACTTACTGGTGTTTTGAATCCGGGTTACAACAGATTGGAGCTTTGGTTTGCCGATGAAAACCTCCAACCAAACCATTGGATGTTGGATAATATGCGGTGGTATGAAAAGGTTCACTGCCAAGCAGAACATTCAATTCACGAAAGAAAGTTAAAGTGCATTGTGGGCCGCTAACGGTAGTTACACAGGCTAGAACTCCGTATTGCGAGACCGATGATCCATAAATGCTCGAGCAATACTTGTAGCACGGTTGTCAGATATAGGACAAGCTTGCGGCCATCTGGAATATTTATCAACGCAGTTCAGGATATGTGGATATCCTCTTGAAGGTGGAAGTGGTTCAATCACATCAATATGCACGTGACGAAATCGGGCTCTGGTTTTGCAGGAGGAGAAGTAGAATGACGATTAACTTTACTCCGTTGGCAGGAAACGCAGACTTTGGCCCGACAGTGAATATGTATGTACCTTTTTTGCCACACTAAAGGTTCCGCCTGCATGTTGACTGGGTACTGGGATGCGATAAATTATAAAAATGGTCATAAACCTTTCTTGTTAATGATGAGGGCACCTGTGGTCGATGGCTGCCTGTAGAAATGTCACACCAAATATTTCCCGCATTGTTCGGGAATGGTAATTGCGTCAAGACAGATGACGAATTCGACATTAAGGGCGATTCTTCATCGTGAAGCTGTTCTGCAGTGGTCATCTAAGTTACAAGCGGATACAGCAGCGATGTTCATACGTTAGAGAGCGTCTGCTACAGTGTTGTTTGCTCCAGCTAGGTAGCGAATGTCAGACGTAAACTGTGAAATGTAGTCAAGTTAACGGATTTCGCATGGTGAGTGTTTGTCGAGGGAATGTTGAATGGCGTCAGTCAGAGGCTTATGGTTGGTGAGAATAATGAATTTTCTTCCTTCTGATAGGCGTCGTAAATGACGAACGGCGTAATATGGTGTAAGTAGTTCGCAGCCAAACGTGCTGTAACGTGTTTGAGCCGCTGAGAGAAGAAGGATATTGGATCAATTCACCATCTATCGCCTGTTGAAGAGCCGCTCTAACAGCGTCACCTGGAGATTTTGAAGAAAGCTTGAGCGTCGCATTCGAATCAGGCGCGGCTTTCGAAAAGGCCACATGTCAAAAGACTAACTCAGATGCATGCACTTCCGATACAGATAAAAGGAATTAAACGATGGACATTTGCCATGGGAAAATAATGCCCGTATTTTCAGTCAAGGACAAGATTAAAATGATGGCAAACATTTTGTTTTTTGTAATATTCGAATGCCTGTAACTTGCGGAAAATTCGATCTGTTTAAGATAAATAAAGCACCATTCTTATCTTATCTTATCCCAGTTGACAAATGCGACAACGTAGGTGTGATTTTATTAAGGTTTGTTTCGCCGTGTTGCAAACTTCCAGAGCTTTCGCGATGAATTCAAATGTAACTTTACTCTCCCTGATTAAATCGGCTAAGGGTTAGATAATTGAGGCACAGTCTGGAATGAAATAGAGATGAAATTTAAGTAACCCTAGGAAACGTCAGAGTTGGCTTAATGTAGTAGAAACCGGAAAATCCTGGATTTCAGATAGATTATCGCGAAGTGGACGAATTCCTTTGGAGTTATATAATATCCAAGGTGGTCGATGAAAGATGCTCCGAACTGACATTTTTGCAAATGAAGCAAAATGCCATCATCGACTAACCGCTGAGACTTGCTGAAAATTCAATCTATTTAAGATAAATAAAGCACCATAAAGCACCACCCGTACTGTAGAAAGCGTTTAACCAGATAAACGATTGCTCTGCTAGGCAGGTATTGCAAGCCGGGAGATATGCGCCAAAGCGATATCAATCAAGAACCAAGTATCTCGACTGAAAGGGTTTATACGATTCTAAGATAAAATGATAATAACTGTACAAATATACAAACCTCAAAGGTTTGAATACACCTCCGAGACCTCTGATACGTTATATAGTTCTGCTGACAGACAACTATAAAGGGTTAATGGAATACAAAACAGGACAGGATACTTGCCCAGGACAACACGTTCGCTTACACCGGTAAACGACCAATACAAAAGTGCAGTCAGACAAAGTGGTAGAACATAACATAAACAAAAGGTCAAGTCAATATAGAGGGTAGGGTTAGCAGGATGGGGATTTGGGGATGCACAAGGAATTTCTTTACACCGCCCACCAAATCGGCCACGATTTCAACTCTCTGTGGACCTGGTTTAACGTCCGCTAAACCTCAACCCCCAGCTAGACATACGATTGTCGCCACCACCCACCGAACCTACGGCTGTTCCTTACATTGGCTGAGCTGAAATAGTACAATTATAACTCTTGCTACAACAGCTCAGGCCAATCCCCTAAGGACTCGGGCGGAGACAACCGACCCCCCCTCTACTCGTAACCATCTATTAAACACATCTTTTTTATTGCATCCCGTTAACCCCAAATGAAGATCAACAACATCACATCTTGATGATCGTTCTTTGTCATAACACAGTGAGGTATTTGGGCGTGGTAAATCCTCGCTCCATCCAACATGACGAGGTAGCGCAGATTGATTTACATCGGGACCTGAAACGTCGAATGGGCAATCAATGGGAGGGTCTGAGAATGGCCAATTTATTGAATATTCTTCAAAGGCCACTGCCACAACTTTATGTGTAGAAAGTAAATTTGAGTCGAGAGCAGCACCAGATCCACAATCCGGAGGAGACTGTTCCAACTGATCGAAATAAAGCTTCTTGGATCCAGTTACCCCAAAGCGACGAGAGTCGAACGGCCTAGTAATATCGCCTAATTCCGCGGTAGAATCACAAAAAAGAGATTCTTCCTGTAACCAAACGTTGGTAATCACGTCCTTTGTAGAGCTAACATCATCTTCAGGCATAGTATCCGCTTTGACAGGCAGAAAAGAACGCACTTTAACCCTTGAGGACTGCACATCTGATGACAATTAGCCCTCATTCTGGGACCGTGGAACGATCAAATCATCCGATAATGATGGTATATGAGCCAAAACATAGTCACTAGCTTCAAGCGTTAAATCAAATTCAGTCTCGGGCTTCCAACCAGCCTCAGCCTCGACTGCTTCACCCGCAAACTCAGCAGGTGTCACTTCAGGATCAGTTAATAACTCAGTTTCGGGTTCACGTGAAGCTGTTTCTTCAAGTGCACCTTCCTTCAAAACTTCGGATTCGCATGACGTTAATGACTCAGCCCCCACGCCTTCTGTGTCTTCGAAGTGCACCTCATGCAATACTTTCGGATGCCGTTGAATAGATGAGTCGGACTGAATGGCGTTCACTCTATAGACTTCGCTGCCAGTTGGACCCATTGGCCCTATCAAAATCCACCCCAGCATGGTGCGCACAGCGTATGGCTCCTCCAGTTTACCTGCGCGACATTCCAAAGGTCTATCTGCACCTGGCACATCTGCGC
This sequence comes from Sinotaia quadrata, assembly GCA_028829895.1. Taxonomy (NCBI): domain Eukaryota; kingdom Metazoa; phylum Mollusca; class Gastropoda; order Architaenioglossa; family Viviparidae; genus Sinotaia; species Sinotaia quadrata. Next base: position 2,474,949 of record JALGAQ010000009.1, on the reverse strand, counting down.
CTATGAGAATATGAATCTCAGGGTCTAGAAGGTGTGCCAGATTAACTTTTGCTAGATGTCTCCATTTCTGGGCATAGTCAGGGGTCGGAGACGACGAGCACCCAATTGGCAAGCTGGGCACCATGAAGGCGTTATGGATGTCCACTATCTTACTCCCCTTGGTAGAGGTCGCCGTTAACTTACACCTGGTAGAGGTCAACATGGATGTTCCTGAGACTGTTGAGATAATCAGAGATGTTTCTACTCTCACTAATCCCAGGGACTTGGCGATCTTCTCATCGATCAGCGTGATGTCGGATCCGCTATCCAGCAGGGCATTCACAATAAGATATTTCTTCGGCCCTATAATGCGAACGGGAAGTACCCTAGACAAACCTTACTGTTGACACAGAGTCTGGTGGAACCACACGCATTGACCCTACGCTCGACCATCTGCTCCTGCGTGCTACAGTGAAGTAGTCGATGATGATGTCTGTTGGACCCAACTTGATCGCATGGACCCCTATGGCGCATAACTTGGACATGTGGCCTCTCTTTAGGCATACGAAGCACGCTCCGTAGCGTCGAACCGTCGCCCACCGTTGCGTCGGGGTCATACTAAGGATCAGCTGACAGCAGTCGAGCTCGTGAGGGCTCCGACACAGGGCGCATAGCACTAGTCTTCCTGTTGTCACAAATTGTCTCTCTCGGAAGGGACCAGGATTGTTCGGTCGTTGAGTCTCTCTTGCACGTGGTTGTTCTTTCCATACGGGGACCGGCTTTTCCATGAAGCGTCCGAATCGACCCTGCCTGATTTGCGACTCTTCCTCTATCAGTTTACAAAGGTCCATAAAATGGACGTCACACTTCACTCGCGATCTCTCGTGCGCCAAAATAGCCCACCTTTTCCTAACGTCGTCCGGCAGGGTTTCCGAACTCTTCCCCAGGGTCATCATGCTGTCTAACTCTCCGGCTCGGTCGCTTTCTTGCAGGGTTACGTAACAACTGCGCATCCGAATAGCTAGGGTCGACAGTGACTCAAAACTGTCGTGGTGTTTCTTGAGGTTCTTAAGTAAGTCCTCGATAATCGCATTTGTGACCACTTGGTCCTTACCATATAAATTCTCTAGCAACTCCCACGCCGTAGCATAGCTGTGCGCCGCGTTGCGACTATATACTCACGATATGGCCTCTCTTGCCGGTCCGACGCAATAGTGTTTAAGATACTGCAACCGCGTGCCATCGTCAACCACACATTCCTCAACAAAATATTGAAACTGACCGACGAATTTCCAGTATGAGCCTGGGTTGCCGTCGAACGGTTCCACCATTTCGAGTCGAGCTAGACCTGCTCTCAACGCTGTTAAATCTGCGATGAATTGATCGTGTACCTCTTCACATGGGGCAACTGCTCATTCACCAGTAGGGGCTCCATGCGGCCTTCAGAGCTCTGTCCGTTACTCTCGGAACGGGAATTTGCACGAGAAATGGCGTCTCCCCGATCCATGATCTCTAGCTCCTTCAGCATGCGACGTCTTCGTTCTTGCCGTTTTTCGGCCCTTTCGGCATCGAAATTTGCTGGGCCTGAGTACCCAGCTTCGTTGTTGTCCCTGGCCTCATATCCACTACCAAGTTTATCGCCAACTAATTGAGGTTGTTTAATAGTGGGACATGAACCAGGTTTGTCAACATGAAAAGATAAAACCGGGACTTGCCGAGAATTCCGTACGAACGCTGGTTCTCCATCAGGGTAGTCCAGGCGGTCCAGTGATGCCGTTACTTTATACAAATGTTCGGTTCCCATTTTCGATCCCAAACCAAGTTTTGGGGAGGTCATCTCTTTGAGAATTGTAGAAAGCGTTTAACCAGATAAACGATTGCTCTGCTAGGCAGGTATTGCAAGCCGGGAGATATGCGCCAAAGCGATATCAATCAAGAACCAAGTATCTCGACTGAAAGGGTTTATACGATTCTAAGATAAAATGATAATAACTGTACAAATATACAAACCTCAAAGGTTTGAATACACCTCCGAGACCTCTGATACGTTATATAGTTCTGCTGACAGACAACTATAAAGGGTTAATGGAATACAAAACAGGACAGGATACTTGCCCAGGACAACACGTTCGCTTACACCGGTAAACGACCAATACAAAAGTGCAGTCAGACAAAGTGGTAGAACATAACATAAACAAAAGGTCAAGTCAATATAGAGGGTAGGGTTAGCAGGATGGGGATTTGGGGGATGCACAAGGAATTTCTTTACACTTATCTTATCTTATCTCAGTTGACAAATGCGACAACGTAGGTGTGATTTTATTAAGGTTTGTTTCGCCGTGTTGCAAACTTCCAGAGCTTTCGCGATGAATTCAAATGTAACTTTACTCTCCCTGATTAAATCGGCTAAGGGTTAGATAATTGAGGCACAGTCTGGAATGAAATAGAGATGAAATTTAAGTAACCCTAGGAAACGTCAGAGTTGGCTTAATGTAGTAGAAACCGGAAAATCCTGGATTTCAGATAGATTATCGCGAAGTGGACGAATTCCTTTGGAGTTATATAATATCCAAGGTGGTCGATGAAAGATGCTCCGAACTGACATTTTTGCAAATGAAGCAAAATGCCATCATCGACTAGCCGCTGTAGCGCACCGTGTTCCTCAGGAATTGTTGTGTGTTGGTTGCCATTATCCTCGAGAGACTGATGGAACTGTCTTCACTATCTAGCAAGTCCAATTTTTAGGGTTGCCATGGCCCTCTATTAGGTTCAAGGGATAATTATCGGCACTCTGCACAGCAACCCTTTCTCCCCGATATGAGTGGCGTTCACGTATGATGTAACGCTTTGACGTGAACTTTAATTGTCTCAATTATGTTTGTAACCAAGCTTTAAAATCGCATTCACATTTTTACTTTGAACACTCGTCTACTCACTCGACTACAGACGCTTGTCTGACTAGTGTGAACTTGCTAATAAACGTCTACTTGTGCGGCGTGGCGTTCTGAATTAACCGTAGTCAGGTTGGGTCCGATTCAACTTAATTGTGGTGGATATCTCAACCTTATAATCCCTGCCATCCACTACAAGACTATGGTGTATTTTATTATTCTTTCTCGTATTAAATTTCCGTTTTTGGTTTATATAATCATCTGTTAATTTTCCAAGATCTTTGTTTTCTATTTCAATTAGTTTTATTTTCTTTCAAATTTTTCTTCTTAGCTATTTTAAACCATAATTCAATTTCTATATGAACATGGATATTAATAGTAGTAATTTTCTTGTCCATTCACTTTTGTTATGATCATTCTTACTATAATGTTATCAACATTATCATCAACATTTTTCATCTCCTTACTATTTTATTTTATTTCTATTTTATTTATTTTATTTCCTTCAATATTTGCGAGTCAGATTTTTCTATTATCGTTGCTTCAATTCTTATACGTGATCGTGTCCACTACAAATTTGGTGAGCCCGTTAAACAGTTCATCAGAATTGTTATAACTCTATCGCCACTGTTATATCTCCGTTAAATTTCTCACTCGACAAATACTATGGGACCGACCGTGAACCGTTAGCCGAGAAAAGAACAAGACGCCAAAACAAAGTGTATTGGACAAAACTCGGTTCAACAACTGAACAACGAGCGGGTATTATTATTATTATTATTATTATTATTATTGGTGACCGTCAGTCTCGAGAGACTATGGTATTTGTCACTTCGTTTTCACTTATGCTATATTCTTCTCATTTTGTATAATAATATCTTAATTTTCTAACTTAGTTTATCCCTGTTTCTGCTACTTTTAAATTTAGTTTGTTTTATATGATATTGTGGGTAATAATATTTTTTGCTTATCGACTCATTTATTTTTTGTTATTTGTGTTTTTATCTTTAATATTAACATTAACATTAATTTGATCAGTACTTTTTCTCATTATTGTTATTCCTTTATTACTACTACTGTTGTCATCTGAAATTTTTTATTTCATTTACGATTTTTTTTACATTTAGTATTTTGTCTAACTTTTATGTTATTTAACACAACTTCGTCTGTGACTGTAGAGGCCTATAATAGACAAGCACATTTTTCCACAGCCACTGCAGACAACGGGCGTTCTGCATTGAGAACGCATTTATTTTCGATTTTTTTCTTATCCCGCGACTTCTTGTGGTCTTGGTCTATTCTTTGAGCTGCTGCCCTTATGACGCTCCGCCAACTGCTGCGATCCGCTGCATGTTTTTCCCAGTTCACTAGGTCGATTTCTCCGCATTTGATGTCACGCTTGACTATGTCCTTGTAGCGTAGGTTCGGTCTTCCGACTGATCTGGAACCAGCGGCAAGTTCACCGTAGAGCATGGCCTTTGGGATACGGTTTTCATCCATTTGTGTTACATGTCCAACCCAACGTAGACGTCTATGAGCCAGGACTGCGAACATACTTTGGAGTCCGGCTCGTTGAAGGACGACGTTGTTTGAGATGTGATCTTGCCATCGTATTTGTAGTATTTTCCGAAGATTGCGTAGGTGGAACACACTTAGTTTGCGTTGCTGGTGTGAATGTAGCGTCCATGTTTCGCTGCCATAGAGCAGGGTTCTCAACACGCAAGACCGGGAAATCTGCATTTTTGTATTGATGGTCAGCTTCGGGTTCCTCCAGACGCGTTTGTGCAGTCGCGACATTATTGTTGCTGCTTTACCAATACGCTTGCTTAGTTCGGAATCTAAAGAGAGGTTACTGGAGATAGTGGATCCCAGATAGGGGAATTCATTTACTACCTCCAGTGTGCAGCCTTCAATCGAAATTTCCGGCGCACTATTAACCCCTTGGCCAATGACTTTGGTTTTGTTTAAACTGATTGTTAGGCCGAATTCCTTGCAAGCACTGGCGAAACAGCTTATTAGTCGCTGTAATCCTTCCTCAGAATGGGCTGTCAAGGCCAAATCATACGCAAACAGCAGCTTCCTCAGAAATACTTTTCGAATTTTAGTTTTGGCCCAAAGTCGCGCAGGGTTGAATAATCCGCCTGGTGTGAAGGAATATCCCGTCATTTGAATCCCTGTAGGCGTATGCGAGCAGCATTGAAAAGAAAATGCCGAACAATGTCGGAGCAAGCACACAACCTTGCTTTACTCCATTCTTGATCGGGAATGCGCTTGATGTTGAGCTATCGCATTGCACCGTGCCTTGCATATCTTCGTGGAAGGCGACAATCATTTGCAGCAATTTTGGTGGGCAGCCGATCTACTTCAGGAGTCTATATAATCCAGTTCGGCTGACCGTGTCAAATGCCTTTGTGAGGTCAACAAAGGCTACATAAAGTGGCTTGTTTTGTTCACGACATTTTTCTTGCAGTTGACGGAGGGAAAATATCATATCGATGGTTGATCTTCCAGCGCGGAATCCACATTGAGTTTCTGGATAGATTCGTTCAGCTAGAATTTGCAGTCTTTTGAGAACGACACGAGCGAAGACTTTGCCGACGACGCTGAGAAGGGAGATTCCTCGGTAGTTTGAGCAGTCGGTTCGGTCTCCTTTGTTCTTGTACAATGTGATTATTTTTGCGTCGCGCAGTTCTTGTGGAACAGTTCCTTCCTCCCAGCATTGAAGTAATAGTTGATGCAGTTGCAAAAGTAGAGAAGTTCGAAGCCCAGCTTTCAGGATCTCAGCTGTGATGCCATCTTGACCAGGGGCTTTCCCATTTTTCATTTTCTTCAGAGCATCTTCCAGTTCTCCAAGCGTCGGTTGATTATCCAGTGTAGTCATTTCCGGCAGGTTTGGGATGACGTCCATCGCAGAATCTGATACTGTAGTTGGATTGGAGTACAGTCCTTTATAGTATTCCGCCCACCTCTCCATCTTCTGTAATGATGATTCCATTTGCTGATTTCAGTGGAGCCGTTTTGATAATTCGTGGGCCGAGGGCTTTATTTATGCCCTCATACATACCGCGGATGTTGCCGAAATCGGCGGCAAGCTGAATATCTTGGCAAATGTCTAGCCAGTAGTTGTTTGCACATCGTCGTGATGTCCGCTGGGCCTCTCGTCTGGGTTTTCGAAGATTTTCAAGGGTTGATTCAGAGGGGTTATTTTTGTATTCAATGAGTGCAGTGCGTTTTGCTGTAAATATTGGCTCCAGTTCCGCGATGCTGTCTGTGAACCAATCCAAGTTTCGTCGGTCCTGTTTGCCGAAGACAGTGAAAGCAGTGCTTCGTATTGCATCGCTTATTTGTTGCCATCTGCTTTCGACGTCATTTGCAGAGCAGGTGTTTAATTTATTATCAATGGCAGCTGCAAAACGATCACGTAATTCTTGGACGGCTACCTCACTGCTGTTAATGCGGGGATGTCCTTTCATCCTTTGGTAGTTGATACGTTTAGGTTGCAGGCGCACTTTGCTTCCAACGCGAGAATGGTCTGTGTCGCAATCTGCACTGTGGTAGCTGCGGGTTTTCAACACCGTGTTCAGTAGTCTTCTGCGAGTGATGATGAGATCAAGTTGGTGCCAATGGTGGCTTCTCGGTGTTGCCAAGAGACGCGGTGATGTGGTTTCGTCGAGAATAAGGTGTTTGTCACACAAAGGTCATGATGGACGCAAAATTTTAGAAGGCGTTGCCCGTTTTCATTTAGATTGCCGACGCCAAACGAGCCGAGGCATCTTGGCCAAGATTCGTTGTCTGATCCTACTCGTGCATTAAAATCTCCAAGTAGATAAAGGTGGTCTGAAGCTGGATTCGCTGAATCAAACTGTCCAATTCTTCGTAGAAATGATCTTTTTCTTCCACTGTCGCCGAGAGTGTTGGTGCATAAACACTTATTAGGTGAACGGGTCCGGCGGATGCGTTGAGCTTCAACGTGAAAATTCGAGGTGTATTTTCTCCACATATTTCGACGGATGATAGAAGTGAGTTTCTCACTGCGAAGCCTACACCATGTTGACGAGGCTCGTTGAGTTCCTTTCCTTGCCAGTAGAATGTATAGTTCTTTTCGCGGAGGATGCCATATTCTGGTAACCTGGTCTCTTGCAGCGCAGCGTTATCGACATTCAGTCGCGTGAGCTCAAGGTCAACTACAGCAGTTTTCCTCACAGTGTCCAGACCACAGTCGCTCACCGGGTTGAGAGGACCTAATGTGCGAACATTCCAGCTCGCAAACGATAGATTTTGTTGTTTATTGGTTTTATTTGTGTTAGCGAGTGAGTTCGTTTAGCGTCTGCTTTTCGGTGTTTCTCCTAGCTCCAAGCACCCCCTTGAAGCAGACAGACCTAGCGGGTCAGCATCTTATTGGCTGGGGGCTGCCCAGCTTGAGGCGGGCGATAGCTGACCAGTAGAGCGCAATGGCCCTTCCCACCGTTAGTGGCAGCCCGTGGCGTCGAAAATGCTTACGCCAATCAGCTTCGACTTATAACCCGTATCTGCTTGCCACCCTTTGTACCTAAAAGTAATTTATTTTTAGGAGGTTTGATTTTTGTATATGTGATGTTTACAAAGTGACTGCCGGGGCACTGAATATGGAGAACCTGGGGTGCCCCAAATCGCCAGGATCCCCCTCTCGGTCTCACTGATGGAATCCAAAGGAAAGCATTGCAATACATTTGGCATCAGTTTGACTGCAGGAGTTGCCGAAAGAAAGATAGAGTTTATCTTCCAGTCGCCTGAGGGACTCCACTCCCGATTTTCTGTCTGGATTTACTTCCATAGCCTTTACTTCTCCCGAAGCAATCTGCAAGGCAGCAGAGCTGAAAGCCATCAGCATGGAGCATTTTATTTCGGACTTGCTCTTGTCCTAGATAGACCTGCCTGAAGAGGCTAACGGGCTCTATCTGCCCGGAAAGGTTGCAAGCAATTGGCGGCCTGTAACAGCTGCGAAGACGTAGGTGCTGGTAGTGACCATGAGCTTCCGCAGCATTATGTCGCAAATTATAAGTAATCATGAACAAAGTTGTGTAAGAAAATGACTAGAGGAAATAATTCTGAAAAAATACAGCTATTTAAGCAAGTTAAATGCCATATTTTTTAGGCTTTTTGTCAATATCATTCGTAATAAAATCAATAGTTATTCGTCAACAAGACTATGGAGTAATTGTTCTTAAAATGAGACGAAGAAAGAGTGCTACTTTCTAAACAATAACTTATTGAGGTAATAAAACAAATGAAACGTTCTTAATCAAGTTGTAAATGAAGCAAAAGCAGAAACAAGAATGACCTAATAAAATAAGTAGTTTCTCGTTAACAAGACTAGGAAATAATTGTTCTTACTTTGAGATTAAGAAAAAGCGCTATTTTCTAAACAATAACTTACTGAGGTATTAAACAAATGAAAACGTTCTTAATCAAGTTGTAACTGAAGTAAGAGCAGAAACAGAGACCTACCGGCTTCTAGCCCACATGTTTCGAACTGCGGTTCAGCAGAGGTGCGATTCGTCGGTTTTTTTATACGTTCAAATCTTGTCGAGTTGTGGGATTATTCACTGAGCCGCATCGATCTCGAAAACATGAGTCAGCGCAGCTTCTAGCCCACATGTTATTTATTATTTATTTAATTAATTTATTATTTAATGTATCGTAATTTGTGATTGTAGAGACATGTAATAATAAACCCACTTTCCGATAGCTGATACAGACAACGGGTGCTTGGCTTTCAGGTTGCGCGTTATGTTCCGTGGTTTTCCTATCCTGCGACTTAATGTGGTCTTCGTCTACTCTTGTAACTCTTTTCTTTATAATACCCCGCCAGCTGTTGCAATCCGCTGCACATAGTTCCCAATTCAGCAAGTCGATTTCTCCGCATTTGATGACCCGTTTGCAGATGTCATGGTAAAGTACGTTTGGCCTTCCGACCAACATGGAATTTGTGGTAAGTTCACCAATAGCATAGCATTTGGAATGCGGTTTTCATCCATTCGAGTTACATGGCCAATCCAACGCAGACGTCCCTAAGCCAGGAGAGCGAACATACTTTGGAGACGGGCTAGTTGCAGGACGCCGTTGCTAGAGATGCGAACTTGCCATTTTATACGTAGTATTCTCCGAAGATTTCGCAATTGGAACACGTTTCAGCTCACGTTGCTGGTGTGAGTACAGCGCTCAAGTTTCACTGCCGTACAGGAGGGTACTTAGCACGATCTGTGAACGTGCATTTTTATATTGACAGTCAGCATTGTGTTACTCCATACGTGTTTGTACAATCGCGACACTATTGTTGCTGCTTTATAAATAGGTTTGTTTATTTCGGAATGCAAGGAGAGGTTACTAGAGATAATGGATCCCAGATAGGGGAATTCATTTACTACTGTGTGGTCTTCAATCAAATTTCTGGTGTAATATTAACCCCTTGGCTGATGACTTTGGTTTGTATTATAATGATTGTCAGGCCAAATTCATTATAAGCATTTGTAGAAGAAGAATAATTCATTCCCTGTTTGACCCCCAACTGCCCGAAGCCCCGTGATTACCCCAAATATTGCTCCCTTGTTTTAACGCTCATTTTTTGCATGTACTTTATGGTAGCTATTACAAATGATCTTGCTTGACTAAGCAGTGTTAAGAGCGCCCGCCTCAAAGGCAAATATCCTGACGTTATTTTTCTATTGACAACGCACTTTTAGTATATTTGCTTGTTGTGGAAGGTGTTTTCGCCTTTTTGTATTACTGTTTATTATTTAGAATGGCATAAATTGTTCCGATAGAATAAACATATTTTTGTTGTCCGGGACTTGCGCGTCTCTGAAGGTTCATTGATTTCTGAGGCTCTTATCATCCCACATTTCTCGTAGTATTTTTTTATCCCAGCATTGAAGTAATAGTTGATGCAGTTGCAGGAGTAGAGAAGTTTCGAGTCCAGCTTTCAGGATCTCAGCTGTGGGTGTCTTTACCAGTGGCTTCTCTATTTTTCATTTTTTCTTCAGAGAATCTTCCAGTTCTCCTAGCATGGGTGATTATGCAGTATGGTCATTTCGGGCGGATTTGCGTTGACGTCTGTTCAGTTTCTGATACTGTTATTGAATTTAAGTACAGTCGCTCAAAGTATTCAGCGATTAGTACGTCTTCTTTATAAAAATGCACAAAGTTTAATCCACGAAAGACTTCATCCATCAACGTTTGAAATATCTGAGCGGCGTTGCATAGACCAAAAGGCATACGAACAAACTCGAACAATCCAAAAGATGTTGTAATTGCATTCTATGGGATGCCTTTGGCAGCGACTGGAATCTGATGATACGTTCAAACGAGGTCCAATTTGGAAAACAAACTTATTTACGAAGCTGAATCGAGGCTTAATAATGGAATTTTGGAATTGGTAACTGTTCGGCATGGTTGAGCGATTCAAGGCCCGATAACCTCCACATGTGCACCAGTGACCCGCGATTCCCATCTGGAACTTGCTGAGCAACTAATGCCAAATTCTAACATGTGTTCGATCTCTTTCGTCGCGATAGAAAGTTTTTCCGGTGCAAGTCTGCGTGTTCGTGAGTAGACTGGTTCACCACTATTAGTGGTATGATGCTTCACGGAATGCTTAACTGTTGAAGTTGAGCAGTTAAAATTTACAAGGTCCTGATAGTCACAAAGAATGTCTCTAAATGATGATTCGACTTAGGGTACGATGGAACGAATCCTAGCGTGCTGTGATTGAAAATGCTGGTCTAAAGAAAAAAGCTTTGTGGTACGGTCGGTAAGCAATACTAACAGTTAGGTTATAGTGTGACAGAAAATCTGCTCCAAATATCGTTACTTTGATGTCAGCAACAATGAATATCCATCGAGAAGTGTGGCTCAGCCGTAGGTCGAGCGAGATCGACCGCGTACCGATCATTCTTATGTTTTTTCGCTACCTGCTGATGTTGGATGTAGTCGCTCCTGGTTCGTATGAGGGACCACGTCAACTTCCGTGCCAATATACATGAAGAAGCGAAGATGAGGACTATGGTCAGCAAAGAGAAAAAAGCGACTTCAACCAGCCCCCAATATAGCCGTCACCGTTAATGCTCGGGGTCGGAGTTTACCTGTTTGAATTTTGAGTACCAAATAAAGAATATGTATTGTCTTGCGTCAGGACCAAACTATCTCTGGTATATACACTGTCGGGGACGAGAAGATGATCGTTATTACGATGATGCGTCGTGCCATTTTAACTGTAAACGTCATTGACCGGTACGATTTCTATAACTGTGCATTTACCTGTAACTGACGATCTTCTAGCTACTCATACATGGTCTACTGGTGGTCGGCTACCGGTGCATCTGGGTTCACTTGATTGACCGTTCATTCATTCGAGACTCAAAGGAGGAATGTACCTAGTCCGCCATTTGAGCCATCTCTTTAAGAGAAAATATTTTTATTGAGAACAGTTGATATTATGCGTATTTCTGCAAGTAGATATTGCAGCCACAGCTCCTTGATTACAGACTCATTCATTCAGGAGTTTTGTACACTTAAGCTTCTTCGTGAAGCGCAGTAACTACGATGGTTGCCTGTCGTTCAGCTGCATGAATGTCAACAACGTTTGCTTGTCTGAGGCGCTTTATCTGTTAATCAATGCATCCGTGTGTCATACGGTGATTCACACGGGCATTCACATATCAAATCTAAAACAAACTTGGCGATATCGGTTGTTAAGTTAGATGCAACATCGTTGTATCTGGTTACCTGCAAATTGATATGATTACAAGCGAAGGTGTTCTCTATTTGGGAGAACCAGAATTTTGAGTACGAAAACGGGCAGTGCAATGTAAACAATTCTGTCAACTTTGTCGTTGTATGAATAAAATTGGAATGTCATTCTCAGCTAGAACAAAATTATTCGGGAGCGAATGCGAATGAGGTAATAAGGAAAATGATGTTCGAGACCACCAGAATTTGTAGCGGAATGGTCACAAAATGATATAAAGTAATGTTTCTATATGGTTTGTCTCGCACAAGGTATAAAGTGACAGTATTGGTGAGTCTCCTGTAGTCCTAAGGTGCACGACATTCCACTGCAAATTATCGCTGACAATATCGTCGATTGTCACTATCGGTGATCGCAGTTAGTACGCTGCCTTCAACGTCCCAGACGAAAAACGAGCAACAGTCAGCAACACCAACGGTCACGGTGGGAAACACAATCAACGTATTTCTAACGCCTACTACACATACAAACAGGAAGACTTGTTAGATACAAACTAAGTGACATAAAAGTAAAACCAAATCAAGTTATCCACAAAGTTAAAAAGCCACAAGAGTTACTTATGTAATACAGAAAGGAATGGCTATATTAAACAAATCATGGCCATATGGGCTTTGGGGTACTGATATGCACAGTTTAGGGATTCACAGCTGGTAATTTTTTATAATTTATTTCAAACAAATGTTAGATGCAATATCTAACATCACTATATATAACTTGCTCACAATAAATCAAGCATTAATTATCCCAGCTATTTAATATAACATTTCAAAATTCATGTGACGTTTCCATTCAGAATTTTAAGGAAATCACCAGGGGGGAAAGTGGTGATAAATTGTGTGCGATTTTCAAGATAGTGCGCTACCTTGCAGTTCTCCTGAAATATCTTTCAATTCCATTCACACCACTCTATTTACTATAGCTGGGAACAGATAAGCGTCAGTTTCTCTATCACCTCATACGGCGATTACTTTTTTGTCGCTAAGTCGTACTAAGTACTTTTGCTTGTCATTAAGTTGATAGCCACCCGTAATTTAAGTCATTGAATTTCTGTGTCGAATCATCTAGCGTCGCATTATCACCTAGAGATTATCCCGTGTTTGCGTTATCTACTTATTTTGTTCCAACGTCAGAAAAAAGAATAATGACAAGCAGGAAATCAAGCTACCAATTCCACCACCTCCCAAAGTCACATCTACCACCCCCAATAATGTATGCGGCAGCACATTGTGCTCTGAAACAGTAGCGGAAGGCATTGCATGTGACTACTGCGAGCTTTGGTTTCACCACACATGTGCAAACCTTAACACGCGGGATTCACCAAGCTGAGGGACAATGAGCTCTTGCCATGGTTTTGTGCCAAATACAAAAATCTCCCCCTCGTCTCGTGGATATGCAATCTATTCAAGAGGCAGGACATGATATTTGAAAGCTAGTTGCCGAAGTCAAAGCCATTTCACCATTAGCATTTTCGACTTCCACAAACGCGATTACTCGTCGAAGCCGGTGTCAACTCCCCAAACTCAAAAGAAAACCCCCCCATAAGCTATATGCAGCAGCAGCTGTTTTGCATCTACCCACCAAAACCCTACCCGTCCCAACAACCACTTTACCGGTTGCACCCCCCAGTCAACCTTCGAAAACCACCCGCACCTCCAAAGCAATTCACAAAAAGCGACAGAACCGCTCACCGTGATTTGTACAAGCATTCCTGAGTCCAATACTCCTTCCCTAAAAAGCAGACATGAAAAGGACGACTTGCAATGGAATCTCATCTCAAAAGCGATTGCAGTAACCGCTACACCTGTTAGCCTAACGAGGCTCCTTCGGCATCCCTCTTCCCCTCACACAAACAAGCCACGACTCATGCACGTCACACTCGGCTCCGAAAAGGAAGTTAAAGACGTTCTACTATCGGCCTTCCACCTACGGAGCGGAAGGACAATATTCGAGTCCTACCAGATCGACCCTGGTCAGAACGCAAGCTGAACATAGGTCAACCCTGATGAGGCTAAATCTGAGTTAAACATAAGAGCAGTATTCATCCATGGTGTCCCTCAATTGCACGTGGTCGAGGTGCTCACCGTGAACGCGCACGACGCAGGTGAATGGTGTTTCGTTCAAAAGATAAGATAAGATAAGTGCTTTATTTATCCCAAATGGAGTGAATTTTCAGTCAGTTACATGCATTCCAATATTACAAAAAACAAAACGTTTGCCATCATTTGCAACTTGTCCTTGACTCAATACACGCGCGTTATTTTCCCATGGTAAATATCCATCGTTTAATTCAGCAAAAACGTCTCTATTCCTCGTTTTATCCGTATCGGAACTACATGCAACTTATCAACGTAAGAAACGTTTGCACCACCGTCGCTTGCGCGATTACCGAGATTGGTGAACTATAAAGTCGATGATCCCTGCATCCTACGAGCCACTCCACACTCGCAGAATATGGTCACACGCCTACTGGAAGCATGGACCGGTGCAAGAAGGCGATTCCGCCAGAACTGCGCCTATTCCGGTCCTCAAACTGCCTTACCACTCCCTTAGCAGCCACTAGTTAATCCAACGATCAACAGAAATCCACGTTTGATCAAGTCAACCCGCAGACAGATCAAAAGTCTGAAGTACTTTCGGTCCAAATACGTTCCACAGCCGACCCCCAACGGGCCGGCGACAACCAAGTAATCCCCCTCTCTTCTCCATCGCCGGTCAATGAGCCGTTGATAGACAAACGCCAAGGGAGTCATTAACAAGCACAGCGAATTATTTCAACGGTCCGTTGCATCCAGCTGGGACCTCATTGCTATCACAGAAACGTGGCTCTTACCCACAGTCATGGATGCAGAGATCGCTTTACCGTGAATGTCAGTCATCTGGGTCGACCACCCAACTAGGGGTAGTGGTGTCCTGCTATATTTGCGGGATTCTCCACGCTGTGAAGTGATATCGGCTCCCCCATTTCAACTGATGGACACTTTGTGGTGCAGGCTACATCTGGACAACAGAGACACATGCCTCATCAGAGTGATATACCGTTCACCTACCGCTTCCACCGCCCACAACCCCAATCTTCTCCGCTTACTAAGTCAAATAAACCGCGCAGCTACTCGCACATACTCCTTCTGGGTGACTTCAACTGCTCTAAGTTAGCCGACCTGACCCATCTCGATGACTTCCGTTACCGCCTTAAGGACTTCTCGGATAACTTTACGTTATGCAACCACGTAACGTTCCACACTCGAATCCGCCTACCGCGCACCCCCCTTCTTACTGGATATAATCATCACGAACGAGGAACTTATGGTCGAACAGATTAATGAGAATCACCTACTTGGTCGTGGCGATCACTCCGTTCTAATATTCAACTACAATTGTTACGCCTCTGTCGCCACAGTCCATAATGCATCCTTACGAACTGCAACGGACTACAACCTGCTCCAGGACTTGGCAAGTTCGCAGACATGGATCGTCCGCTCGGAAGAACAGCCAGAAGCATCATACAGATCTTTCACTGACTGACTCAACCGCATACTTGAGATGTTTTCGATCACCAAAACAGTGAGAAGCCATCCACAGAAGGGATTTCTTCGGAGCCGGATGGCGACGCGTAACTACACCTGGAGCCAGTATTGGCTCAATCCCGGGAAACGAAGCTGGGAAGAATACACTGCAGTGCGGAACCATTGCACCAAACTAGTGCGTGAAGACAAACGGAACTACCAGGAGCACCTGTGTCACGCTTCATGTCTAATACAAAGTTGCTGTCAAACACGTCAACTCTTTAATGAAGGTTAGGCACGGAATTCCTACGCTCCAAATGCCCTGTGGGACCACCATTTGCAACGTCGAAACAGCTAATGCCCTTTTCGAACAGTATAGAACAGTCTTTGTACAAAACTCTCCTAGTATAACGCACGCCACTTTCGTTCACCAAGCAACGCTCCGAAATTGACGAGTGTGATGTTCTTCGATGCTACGATCAACGGGAAACTGTGGGGTAATCCGTGCAAACTCTTCTCCGGGCATCGATAACCTTCATCGAAAGGCAAAACGTTCATTGGCTCTGGAGATTTGTGGCCCCCTTGTCTGGTTATTCCAGCGGCTAATCGAGTGCCTCAGTAATCCCAGCTCAATGGAAAGAAGGAATCATCTCCCCCATCAATAAAGGAGGCAGCCGCATTGACCCCGCGAATGACCGTCCCATCACACTTCTTACAATATTCTCAGAAGTTATGGAATCAGTTATATGTGACACATTCACGAAATTCCTGGAGGACAACGGAGTCATGATCAACGCACAGCATGGATTCCGAAAAGGACGATACTGCACCACCAATCTCCTCTTGTCTTGTGACTCATGGACGGAAACAGTTGATTCAGGTTTCGACGTCGGTGTCATTACATCGATTTTTGTTGGGAATATCATGGAGTTGCGAAACTCCAAGATATCTATTAGTGCTGATTGTAGAAAACGGTTTAACCAGATAAACGATTGCTCTGCCAGGCAGGTATTGCAAGCCGGGAGATATGCGCCAAATCGATATCAATCAAGAATCAAGTATCTCGACTGAAAGGGTTTATGTGATTCTAAGAGAAAAATAATAATAACTGTACAAATATACAAACCTCAAATGTTTGAATACACCTCCGAGACCTCTAATACGTTAGATAGTTTCTGATGACAGACAACAATTAGGGTTAGTAGAATACAAAACAGGACAGGACACTTGCTCAGGGCAACACGTTCGCTTACACCGGTAAACGACCAATACAAAAGTGCAGTCAGACAAAGTGGTAGAACATAACATAAACAAAAGTTCAAGTCAATATAGAGGGTATGGGGTAGCAGGATGAGAGTTAGGGGATGCACAAGGAATTTTTTACACTGAGTGTCACTACTTTAATTGACATCAGAACAATTTCGCATTTTTAGTGATTTCTCTTCCTTTGTGAGTGCACATCACACTTTATTCTGATCGGTTTATTGACTACAGTTTATTGATTATTGATTTCTGCTGGTGGGAATTAACAATAACTTACTGAGCTCTATAAATACGTACCTTTGACTTGTCTTGTTTCTGCGATACCCGCTACTTTGTTAGTGGTGTTTTCTGGTAACAGTAACAAGATGGGCAGAAGAACAATTAGTGGAGATTCCACGTCCGTGTGAAAATAAAAGGAGCCCTTCGAAACGCAACAAAAAATTGGCGACCGGGTTTTCAGACAAACATCTAATATTGGTCGCACAGAGAAATCAACTAACAGCTCTACTGGCACAACAGGCCAAGCTTATTGAAGTTCTCTCAGTAAATAGCCGCTGCTCAAGTTAAGGAGACTGTATCCGGAAGTCAATACAAGAAGGATTCGCAGTCTTTGGTTGCAGTTACAAGCAGCATTACTGAATTCCATTATGATCCACAAAACCATGTTGCTGTCGATTCTTGGTTCAAGCGTTTTGAAGACCTTTTCAATTTTGACTCAAAGAACCGAGATAAACAGTGGAAAGTTCGGTTGCTGCTCTGCAAGCTTGGAACTTCAGAGCATAAAAAATATCTCAGTTTGATACTGTTAAAATCCCCACGTGACTATACTTTTGAAGAAACGATCATGAAGCTTAGAAATATCTTTGGTGAAGAGACTTCACTCTTCAATATTCGCTACAATTGTTTGAATATGGCGAAGAATGAAGCTGAGGAATACGACCGCTTCCAGTTAGGCTCCTTGACTGAAGACCAGTTGAAATGCTTGATGTTTATTACAGGGCTCCAGTCCTCAAAAGATGCAGACCTACGGACGCGCCTATTACTGAAAATCAACGAAGAGCCATACTCCAATTTGGACACAGTGATGGCCGAATGCAAGCACATTCTCACTATCAAACACGACTCGGGGATGATTCAGAGAAGTTCTAGTGCCGTCCACACAGTCCGTTCAGAAGAAGACCAGTCTGGTCTGCGCCCAGCGGGACTTGGTCGCGTGGGCACTCTCAGTCGCACTCAGTACGACTTGGTTCATAACTGAACAACCGTGGCTCGCGCTCCGCGGGACTTGGCCCGCACGAATTTGGCTCTCGAGCAACAAAATCACCACCGTCGTGTTGCTGGCTATGTTGAGCTTGGCACTACGTCCGATTTTCCCCTTCAAGAAACATGTTTGCAGGAACTGCAACGGCCAAGGACACAAAGGAGGATTTTGTCAAGCCATCAGACGATCATCTCATAAACCTAAGTCCAGTGACGCAGCACCAAATGTCGAACGCAATCCAACTGCATGCTTACACCAATCACCGTCAACACAGCTAGGTCAGCGCAAGTATGTGTCGGTGGTCATCAACGAGCACAACTGTTGCCTCCAGTTGGATACTGCCTCAGACATCACCATTCTCTCCCGCTCAACCTGGATATCATTGGGAAAACCACCAGTGCACCGCACATTACAGTCTACTACCAGCGCATGTCGTGGTACGCTCCCCATCTTTGGTCGTTCGTGATGCTGCATTTCCTTCAAGGAAACAACACGCACGGGAAGCTGTTTTGTGGCTGACAATGAACTAAATCTTTTCGGCCTCGACTGGCTTGACTTACTTGGCTTGGGTGATCTTCCTATTCGTGCCATCTGCAACCAGATATCGTCAACGTCGCCAACAGGGATCCCTCCGTCAAACATCTCACAAAAATTTTCTTCTCTGTTTCAAGATTGCCTAGGCTGTTGCACGTATACCCAGGCGGTGCTTCTCTGGTTCTATGCAGTCCTGCGGTCTTCCGACCAAAGAAACCAGTTCCCTAAATGGCTTTACCCCTCGTTGATGCTGCGCTACGACGGTTGGAGAAGCAAGGCATTCTGACTCCTCTATCGCACTCAGCATGGGCAGCCCCTATACTCGAGGTGAAGAAACCCAACGGCTCAATCCGAATCTGTGCAGACTTCTCCACTGAATTGAACACAGCACTTGAGCCTCACTGCTACCCACTTCCAGAACCAGAAGATCTATTTACCATCCTCAATGGTGGCACTTGTTTTGTAAAGCTTGATCTCGCCGAATCCTGCTTCCAAATTGAAGTTGCTCCAGAATGCAAAGAACTTGTGACTATCAACACACACCGTGGCCTATTCCGGTTCAACCGTCTCCCCCTTTGTTATCAAAACATCACCAGCGATATTAAACAAATTATGGATACTGTATTTGCCGGAATCTTTGGAGTTGGTGTTTATCTGGACGACATCATAATTATGAGGTACATTTAAGAACAGCTCCATGCACGCATCTGAGAAGTACTACAATGAATTTCGGACGCCGGGTTCCGTTTGAGACCAGAGCATTGCGAACGATTTCTACGGCCCATCAAGTATGTTGGTTTCATCTTTGATACCAACGGACGCCATCATGATCCAGAAAATGTTCGCGCCATTCAACGCATACCTTCTTCCAAAGATGTCGGAGAGTTACTTTCATTCCTTGGACACGTAAGTTACTACAGCGCGTTCATGCCATCCCTCCACAACGTTCGTGCACCGCTGAACCGCTTGCTACAGAAAGACACACCATTCAAATGGAGTTCCAGCTGTGAAGACGCTTTTGCGCAGCTCAAGTCGATGCTTACGTCTGACTTGTTGTTGACACACTATGATCGAAATTTACCAATAACCGTTGCTGCAGATGCCTCCAACAGCTGTATTGGCGCTGTGCTGTTCCACACGTTTCCGGATGGTTTCAAAAAGTAGTCATGCACGTCTCAAGAACGCTTACGAAGGCGGAGATTAATGATAGCCAGATTGAGAAAGAAGCACACGGCTTGATTTTCGTCGTGAAGAAGTTTCATAAATTCATTTACGGACGCCACTTCACGCCGTTAACCGATCACAAGCCATTGACTTCCGTCTTCGGTTCAAAGAAAGGCGTGCCGACGCACGCCGCCAACCGGCTCCAACGGTGGTCCACCATTCTTCTTGGCTATGACTTCGACATTGAGTATCGTCGTACTGAGGACTTCGGACAAGCAGACACCCTGTCCTGCCTCCTTGGTTCCTCGGATTCTAGAAACAAAGATACGGCAATTGCCTCGTTAATATTTGAGGAAGAAGTTTCCCAATTTGAAGCTGATGCTATTCGCTGGCTTCCAGTTACCTCCGTACTAGTCCGAAAAGCAACCCTACAAGATTCACTACTCAAGGAGGTGATCTCGTACGTCAAGAAAACATGGATTCGACGGACCTTCTCTGGCGAACTACAACAATTATATCAACGCCGTCAGTCCCTTTTCGTAGTTAACGATTGTGTGATGTTCTCGAACCGTGTAGTGGGTCCTCAAACTCTACATCCAGCAGTCCTAGGGCAGTTTCATTCGGGGCACCATGGAATTGGCAAAATGAAAACTCTCGCTCGCTCTTACGCTTATTAGCCGGGTATGGATTAAGAGATCGAAGATTTGGTTAAGAGTTGTTCAACATGTCAGCAAGCAGCCAAGTATCCATCCCGACAACCGACAAGTTCATGGTAAGAACCAACAACACCGTGGTCTCGAATTCACATAGACTTCGCCGGTCCCATCAATGGCATCTCCTATCCTATCCAGTCACTGTGGATGCCTATTCATAATGGCCTGAGATCATCCCAATGGCACCAACATTCAAGGCATCAACAATTAATGCATTGCGTCGATCGTTCAGTCAGCACGGACTTCCTGAATCTTTGGTTCTGACAACGGCTCTCAGTTCGTTGCTGCTCAGTTCTCAGAAGTTTGTTAGCAAAAGATCGCCGCCGTATCAACCTCAATCGAATGGCCAGGCTTAGCGCTTCGTCGACACCGTCAAGCGTGCGATTCTCAAATAAAGAGAGGAGGGGACGGAAGAAGAGATTCTACAACGATTTTTGCTGTTATGCCGATCGAAACCAGGAGCCCATGTACCAAGAAATCAATCCCCGTCTGAAGCCTTGATGGGAAGGAAGATCCGTACAGCACACTCTGCGCTGGTTCCACAGCCAGAACCAACCCAATCCAGCAAAAGTGCGTCTAACGTCGATGGATTTCAGTCCGGCTCCGTTGTGTACGCACTGATTACCGTCTGGGAAGAGACAAATGAGCAGAAAAGCATGATCATCGGAAGACGCGGCAGCTAATCATACACTTTGGAGGTCCGCAGTCATACTTGGATCCAACATCGCAGCCAATTGCGGCCCAGAATGTGTCCATCCATCTGTGAAGATTCGCAGAGATGTTTACCACTGGATATCCTACTGGACATATTCAAACTTCAACCCAATCCCCTTGCAGAGTTCAACCAGCTGCACAAGCGCACCCGCTGATCCCTGACGGAAGACAGTACGGCTGCAGGTGAATCCCCAACGAAACGTATATTGAAGCTTATTTTACAGGCAGAGGTGTTGGAAATATCAAGGATTTCCGATAAACTTAAAAATGCTCCGAAAGTCCAAAAATTTCGATTAGTACTAAAAGTCATTAGTACTAAAAGTCACTATTTTAAGTGACATCAGAACAATTTCGCATTTTTAGAGCTTTCTCTTCCTATGTGAGTACATATCACACTTTATTCTGATCGGTTTATTGACTACAGCTTATTGATTATTGATTTCCGCTGGTGGGATTTTACAATAACTTAGCCTATAAATACACACGCGTATGTACCATTGTCTTGTTTTGGTTTCCTCAATACACGATACTTTGTTAGTGGTGTTTTCTAGTAACAGTAACAAGATGGGCAGAAAAACAATTTGTGGAGATTCTGCGTTGCTGTTAAAAAAGGAGCCGTTGAAACGTAACAAACTTTTCCAAGGCATTTGGCAGTGTGAACCACGAGCTTCTACTCCACAAACTCCGTACGTACGGCGTTGACGGACCCTTGCTCTCTCTTGGATTAAAAACTTCCTCAACGGCCGAACTGTCAGTGTCAGAGTCGACGATGAACTTTCCGATCCCATCGACGTGTTTTGCAGTGTCCCCTAAGGATCGTTTAGGGTCCATTCCTATTCCTTATTTTCATCAACGACATACCGAGACGCAGAAAATCAGACTCATACTGTTTGCTAACGACACAAAAATCTTGCATGAATTCCAGTCGTGGGAGGATGCCTCAGCTATCCAGTGCTACCTGACCCAACTGCATCACTGGTCCGTGGATATTCACCTCCCTCTCAATACAAACAAGTGCTCAGTTCTACAGATCAAACACAATACCACATTCCAGTACAAACTTTGTGAACACACCCTGTAACTCGCATCCGTTGATAAGAGCCTCAGAGTTTCAGTAAACCTGGAGATATGTGCAAATCCCGGTCAAGAATAATATGTCAACTCTGTCAGAACACTTTATGCGATTCTCGAGCATAATCAATAATAAGTTACCTCAGAGATTCACGTTAATAGGTAATAGCCAACACAAAGAAACGAATGTCAACAGGGAAATAGTTATCGTCTATAACCTATCGTCAATGGCGTAAATAAATTAATACGCGTTACCTCTGAGTAAACGCTCTTAGCACTCTAACGTTACACAGTAAAAATCAAACAGAGTAAACATGATGGCGTGAGCCAACATTTAAACAACGGTCGGGACAAATAACAATCAGGGCAATGACAATCACGGGGTTGGGGCTTGTCGTGGGATGGATGGGAATGAATTGTAGATTCTTATACACACCTTACCCAGAGTACGCGGCAACCGGACCTAGGCGTCATCATGCAAGCGACTTAGGATGCCCTGAAAATTGCGCACTGGCATTCCGAAAGGCCCTGACCAAGCTCGGGTTCCTAAGGCAAACTTCTGGTCAACTTTCACCCCAGGATTCTTACTCTCCCGATTAAGCTGTATATCCGGCCCCATATCGAGTACGCCATCCAAGCCTGGCACCCATGGCTCAAGAAAAACCTTTCTCTTCTCGAACTACCCCAACGAAAGGCGACAAAAAATGGCCCTGGGCCTTAGAAGACTGCCATACCAAACCCGCCTTTCCTACGTTGGACTCTACTCCACTCCATACAACAGACTGAGAGGTGATCTAATCCTAGCGTATCAGATTCTCACCAATGCAAATCATCCCTCCCAACCCTTGCCCACACTATCCCACAACTCACAGCTCCGGGTACATCCACTTAAACTCACCCAACGCTTCGGCACACTGGAATGCCGGCGGCACGTATTCTCCCTCAGAATATGCAAGTCGAGGGACGCCATACCCGCCGAAGATGATTACTTCCCCATCCTTACAATCTTTTAGGCGAAGCCTAGACAACCACCCGACACAATGAAAACCGATGGGGTGAACAACTTCCACTGTGTCTACTAGCTTACCGCACAGCGGTGCAAGAGTCTACAGGCTACGCACCAGCCCTTCCTCCAACTGGGCCGCGATCCTCGTCTCCCGTCAGATGCAGGTAACTCTATAATCCATGCCGAAATGATCGACTATCACGATTACGTCCGTGTCATACGTACCCACCTGTTAGACGCTATAAAGTGTGCGCGGGAGAATATCTCACAAGCCCAACAAAACCAAAAGCGGGTGTATGATCGTCGATCCTAGGGTCATGGGTACAAGGATAACGTCTACGTCCTCCACAATCGACCCAACCCACCCTTAGGCGCCCCGACAAAATTCCACATCCATTGGGAAGGTCCGTACGTGATTATTGCAAAGCGCCAGTAGAAAGCGTTTAACCAGATAAACGACTCCTCTGCCAGGCAAGTATTGCAAGTCGGGAGATATGCGCCAAATCGATATCAATCAAGAACCAAGTATCTCGACTGAAAGGGGTTTATGCGATTCTAAGAGAAAATAATAATAACTACAAATATACAAACCTCAAATATTTCAATACATCTCCGAGACCTCTAATACGTTAGATAGTTTCTGATGACAGACAACTATAAAGGTTATTAGAATACAAACCAGGACAGGACACTTGCTCAGGACAACAGGCTAACTCACGCCGGTAAACGACCAACACGAAAGTGCAGTCAAACATAGCGGTAGGAAAATAAATAAAACAAAGGTCAGGTCAGTT
>JALGAQ010000009.1:2416192-2451171 GCA_028829895.1 Sinotaia quadrata | reverse complement strand
TCGTCTACGTAGCGTAGCCATATTTTGGGTTTCATGATCTCGAAGGCTATGTTCTCGAAGTGCTGCATGGTTATCTCCGCGAGTAGACCCGAAAGTGGTGACCCCATCGGTGCACCTTGTTTCTGTCGATAGGTTATGCTATCGAATTGTAGATACGTTTCGGTACACAGGTGTGCCAGTTCTAGTATATCACTGATCGATAGGTTCGTTCTTTCCTTCCATGAAGTCTTCCTTGTCAATAGATCTTCTAATGCTTTCAGTGCGACGTCATTCGGTATGCAAGTAAATAGTGAGCATACATCGAAGGACACCATCACGTCATCTTCTATATTGAGACCTTTTATTTTAGTTAAAAAGTCAACTGCACTCTGTATGGAATTGGGGTGATCCTTCAGTAGGGGTTGTACTAGAGCACACAGGTATCGAGCAGTTTGATGGGTCGGTGCGTTACGGTTCGACACGATTGGTCTAAGCGGAGTGTTTGGCTTGTGGATTTTTGGCAGTCCGTAAAACCTCGGTGTAGCATTTTCGACTGGTTTCATTTTCAACCATTCTGCTTCGCTTAAGAGTTTGCTTTTACGAAGGGTCTTTAGCTTGCTAGTGATTTTATTCCTCAATCGTTTGATTGGATCGGCACGATCTGTCACTTTCGTAGACCTGTGTGTCACTATATATATATATATATATATATATATATATATATATATATATATATATATATATATATATATATATATATATATATATATATATATACAACTGCAAACGTCACGACGTTTTCCCCAAAAGTTTACAACTAAAACCGCCAGTTAACTTCGAAAATGCCAGAAGTACTGTACGCCGATACAGCTGTCAAATGAGGAAAGAATTCCATCAACGAAGCTCACAAAAAAGCAGAATACTTCAGCAAGAATGCATACATGAGTTTGATGAAATTACAACCGCAAAAGTTCAAGAGGCCATAAAACTCACAACCAAATGTCAGCGAACGAAGAAAAGGGAAGTATTAAACCAGAAATTGGAGATCCTCTCAAACACTCAAACCTCAAGCAACATCGACGTGGTAAAAAAACCTCCCCGATCACGAACTCACTATTGCCGAAAAAACTTTATTGCGCAAAGGACTAAATTTCAGCCCTAAAGATGCTAATCTAACACAGTTCGTAGCTGCATTCGAGGCTGACGTTCGCAGAACAATACCAAGCACTGAGAACGCACAATTAATCAGATCCACCATAACCGGCATGCTGAACAAACGGAACCCCACAACAGGTTTGATGCATCTCGAAACCCAAGTTATTAAAAGACTGATCAACAACCCAAAGGTTACCATCCTGCCAACCGACATAGGTAATGCAATTGTTTTATTGTACACCAGGGACTATAAGAAAAAAAGCCAACGATCTCCTCAGCGACACACAAGTTTACGAAAAAGTGACAGATTGTGCCGATCTAATCAAACGATTGAGGAATAAAATCACTGGCAAGCTAAGGACCCTTCGCAAAACCAACTCCTAAGCGAAACAAAGTGGTTGGAAATGAAACCAGTCGAAAATGCTACACCGAGGTTTTATGGCCTGCCGAAAATCCACAAGCCACACTCCGCTCAGACCAATCCTGTCGAACCGTAACGCACCGACCTAGCAAACTGCTGGATACCTGTGTACTCTAGTACAACCCTTACTGAAGGATCATCCCGATTCCATACAGAGTGCAGTTGACTTCTAACTAAAATAAAAGGTCTCAATATGGAAGAAGGTGACGTGATAGTGTCCTTTGATGTATGCTCACCATTTACTTGCATACCGAATGACGTCGCACTGAAAGCATTAGAAGATCTACTGACAAGAAAGACTTCATGGAAGGAAAGAACGAACCTATCGATCGGTGATATACTAGAACTTGCACACCTGTGTACCGAAACGTATCTACAATTCGATAACGTAACCCATCGACAGAAACAAGGTGCACCGGGTCTACTCGCGGATATAACCATGCAGCACTTCGAGAACAGCCTTCGAGGTTATGAAACCCAAAATATGGCTACGTTACGTAAACGACACTTGCATCGTCATCAACAGAACGGTGATCGAGCAATCCCATCAACACATCAGTGTGCTACCTGCAATCAAATTCACCAAAGAAGTCGAAATTGATGGTGAACTACCATTCTTGGATGTCCTTCTGATGAAGCAGAATGATGGAAGCATTCACACCACTGTCTACCGTAAGCCCACAACCACCGACCGCGTGCTATCTTTCAAAACTAACCACCCTGTCAGCCATAAAAAAGTTGTGGTTCAAACACTTTACCATCGTGCGAAACAACTGCAGCGCGCCAGAACTACATCATCTAGAAAAGAAACACCTGCATTTCTTGTTCAAAATAATGGGTATCCGAGTTCCTTTGTCAATGCCTGTACTCGAAACAGACCCAACAGACATCACGCATCCACTAATCCGCCAACCATTGTCCTACCGTACATCAAAGGTGTTTCAGAAGCCGCTGAACGGATTTTAAAATCAATGCAGATTAAGACCGCCCACAAACCAACGTCAACACTGAAGTGTACTCTGCCCAAGCCCAAGGATCCAATTACGCCACAGGATAGAGCGGGAGTTGTATACAACATCCTCTGTCAACACTGCAGCCTCACCTACGTAGGTGAAACGGGCAAGCATCTAGAAACATGCACACACGAACACCGATTAGCGCTCAAGCGGGCTGACTGAAAATCACATATTTGGCAACACTGCTCGAAAACAGGATATGAGTTGAGTGAGGCACATGTCATTGGATCATCCAATAAAAAAACAAGAACGTCTAGTTCTGTCAACAGGCTCATACAACCGACACATCGAGTTATATGCGCACTACGACACACTGGTCGCCAGAATACAAGACGAACGAGCGAAGCATAGACAGGCGAACGAGGTTGAATAAATAAAATGAAATGAAATGTATCCGCCAACCTGATGACAGGTCTAGCGCCAAACAACTCTGTGAGTTGTTCGTGGGCATGATACTACCCGGTTGCCCAAACCGAAGTAGGTGCCGCGATGGGATTCGAACCCGGGTCGCATTCCTCAGAGTTCAGAGCGTTATCCACTCCGCCACCCCGACACAGGTTGAATAATATTTAGGTTGAATAAATAACGCTGTAATTACAGTTCCTTATGTTCTGAAGACGGGCTTCAGTTCAGCCTTGAACCATCAACGATAAACCTTCCTACTCGGTGTTTGCCTTCTTCAATATATATATATATATATATATCCGCCTCAACCAGGCTCGGTGTATTGGACATCTCGGAGAATCAATTCGCTTCGAAAGGCGTATGAACCAATCTTGGTCATCGGCTTCCACCAACATAGAGGGTAAATTGGGAAACCTGGGTAGTAGTTGAATAACCACCCGAAGGGCGTATGAACCTTTATTGGTCACCGGCCTCCCATTGTATAGTGAGCTCCACAATTCACCCTGCTGCCTTGCGGGTTAGTTCAACGAACAAAGGCTCTGGGTGAGGACCCTTAAGCTAACCTCCTGCCTCGGCTGGGCAGCCGGACAGTATCACGCCCACTCTCAAATCATGGACTTATTTAACTAATGGAACTTCCGACACACACTGAACGCTCTCGGAATAACTACACCTCAAATCCACGTCACCCCCATCTCAATGTTTCCTTTCCTTCCTGCTCCACTAGTCTTCTCTCCTCCACAGCACGAACACCGCCGTCCCGCGATTGCCGCTGATGAATACTCGCGCTACGATCTTCTTTGCTCAAGCAAGGCCTTGAATTTCTCTACTTTTATGGTTCCACCTACGAAATCGAGGAGCCACTTTCTTCAGTCGCGCATACCTTTTAAGCTGGCTACCTATAACGTTCGTACATTGATGCGCGCTGGTCAACAGGCTGGTCTGATCCGTACACTGGAATCTCCTGTCGTCGATATACGCACTCTTCAAGAAACACGTATTCAGGACTCTTCATGGATCATCCAGTTAATGTCCGCTACAAATCCTAACGTAAGATTTCACCTGTGCCTCTCCGGATACCTCGAAGCATCATCATCTGGTCAAGCTGGTGTGGTGTAGCATTAAGCACAAGAGCTGAAGCTGCCCTGTTGGACTGGTTTCCGGTCAACGGTCGTTTGTGCGCAGTGAGACTTAAGAGCTCGTGTAGGATTCACCGAGCAAGCAGCAACACCCGCTCATTATTCGTCGTTGCCGCCTACACTCCAACTGATTGTAATCCTCTCAGGAGACCTGAATACCCAAGTCGGTCACCTATCACCGAGTGAAACCCACCTCGGAGGTCGATTCGGCCTCAACAGCTGTCGTTCAGACAATGGGAAAAGACTGTTGCAATTGTGCGCAGACAATAATCTTTAGCTCATCAGCACGAACTTCAGGCATTCGAAGCGTCACTCAGCTACTTGGCGCTCGCCTTTCTCATTTCAGACATGGTCTCAAATCGACCATATAGCCATTAGTTATATGTGGCGAGGGTGTGCGTAAGAGTGCCGCTCTTACTGGTCGACCAGCGTAGACTTAGATCACGCATTAGTTTGTGCTAAGCTTTCAATGAGGTTTGGTGGACGACCTGGAAATACTGTTGGTAATATCATGGATTTCCGATAAACCTAAAAAATGCTCCGAAACCCCAGGAATTTCGATTAGTGCTCACAGTCACTTTTTTAAGTGACATCAGAACAATTGCACGTCTGTGTCAAAATAAAGGAGCCTTTCCAAAACGTGACAAAAGTGGCGATGGGGTTTTTCAGACAAGCATCCAATATGGCCGCATATAGAGATCAACTGACAGTTCTACTGGCACAACAGGCCAAGCTGATTAAACTTCTCTCTCAGCAAATAGCCGCTGCTCAATTTAAGGGGACTGTATCCGTAAGTCAAAACAAGACGGATTCGCAGTCTTTGGATGCAATTACAAGTAGCATTACTGAATTCCATCATGATCCACAAAACCACGTTACTTTCGATTCTTGGTTCAGGCGTTTTGAAGATATTTTCAATTTTGACTTAAAGAACCAAGATGAACAGTGGATAGTTCGGTTGCTGCTCCGCAAGTTTGGAACTTCAGAGCATGAAAAATATCTCAGTTTGATACTGCCGAAATGCCCACATGCCTATACTTTTGAAGAAACGATCACGACGCTTAAAATGTCACCAGTGAAGAGACTTCACTCTTCAATATTCACTACAATTGTTTGAATATGGCGAAGAATAAAGTTGAGGATTTCGTCACGTATTGTGCACGTATCAACCGAGAATGCGACCGGTTCCAGCTTGGCTCCTTAACTGAAGACCAGTTCAAATGCCTGATGTTTGTTACGGGGCTCCGGTCCTCAAAAGATGCAGACCTAAGGACGCGCCTATTAGTGAAAATCAACCAAGAGCCAAGCTCCACTTTGGATGCACTGATGGCCGAATGGAAGCACATTCTCACTATCAAACACGACTCGGCGATGATCCAGAGAAGTCCCAGTGCAGTCCACACAGTTCGTTCAGAAGAAGACCAGTCTGGTTCGCGCTCCGCGGGACTTGGTCCGCGTGGGCAACCTCAATCTCGATTGGAGGGACTTGACTCTGGCTCTCGAGCAACAAAATCACCACCGTTGGGTTGCTGGCTATGTGGCGTTTCGCACTACGTCCGATCTTGCCCCTTCAAGAAACATGTTTGCAGGAATTGCAACCGCCAAGGACACAAATAAGGATTTTGTTTATCCAGCACACGATCATCTCGTAAACCTAAATCCAGCCGTGCGGCACCAAGTTGTCAAACGGGATCCAACTCCTTGCTGACACGAATCACCGGCAAATCAGCGCAAGTATGTATCAGTGGTCATCAATGGGTACGATTGTTGCCTCTAGTTGGATACGGCCTCAGACATCACTATTCTGTCTCGCTCAACTTGGATATCATTGGGAAAGCGGTCATTACACAGCACGTCCCAGTCTGCTACCAGCGCATGCGGCGGTACGCTCCACATCTTCGGTCGTCTGCAATGCTGTTTTTCTTTCAAGGGAAAAACATGCACGGGAAGGTGTTTTGTTGATGACATTGACCATAATCTTCTAGGCCTCGACTGGCCTAACTTACTGGGCTTTGCCGATATGCTGATTCGAACCATTTGTAACCAAGTATGGTCGGCAAATCCAACATGGACTCCTTCGACTCCTTCAGGTATGGATAAGCAGATCCGAAATTTGGTTAAGAGATGCTCAAAATGTCATCAAGCTGCCAAGCATCCAACCCGACAACCGCCAAATTCATGAGAAGAACGAACAGCACCGTGGTCTCGCGTTCACATAGACTTCACTGGTCCCATCAATGTCATCTCCCATTGTTGGGAATATCCAAGTATTCCCAAAAACGTAAAGCTATGCCCGATTTCCCTGCGTTTGCCGATGGCATCAAGCGCCATCCTTCCCCTGATTGGTTAACTGTTCGGGCAATAGTTAGACTCTTTACCAGGTCTACTCGTCTGATTGGTCGATCGTTTTAAAATGCCTAGGCGACCTTCTGGAACTCGCCATAGCACCACCGCTCCCATTGGCACGCGATCGATCAGTACCTGAGACCTATAAATATGTACGTTTTGTCAATTTTCTCACCTTGGTTGTTTACAATACACTTCTTTAATTGTTTGGCTTCTGGGTAGCAGCACCAAGAGGGGCAGACAAGATACGCAAGAAGAAGATAAAGTGAACAAAATAAGAATAATTATCGTAATTATCTTGTCAATCGGAGAATCGAGAGCCTTTACATAAACGTAGCACCTATCTAGTCACTGTGGATGCCTATTCAAAATGGCCTGAGATCATCCCAATGGCATCACCAACAACGACATCAACAATCAATGCCTTGCGTCGATTGTTCCGCCAGCAGGGACTTCCTGAAACTTTGATTTCTGACAACGGCTCCCAATTCACTGCTGCTCAGTTCTCAGAATTTTGTCACCAAAACATCAGCGTTTCGTCGACATATTCAAGCGTGCCCTCCTCAAATCAAGAGGGGATGGGACGGAAGAAGAGATTATACAGTGAATTTTGCTGTTATACCGATCGACACAAGGAGCCCATGTACCAAGAAATCAATGCCCGGTTGAAGCCTTGACGGGAAGGACGATCCGTACAACACACTGCGCTGGTTCCACAGCCAGAACCAACCCAATCTAGCAAAAGTGCTTCTAACATCCATGGATTTAAGACCATCTGGGAAGAGACAAATGGGCAGAAGACGTGATCATCGGAAGACGCGGCAGGTTATTATATACTGTGGAGGTCGGCGGTCTTACTTGCATCCGACATCGCAACCAATTGCGGCTCAGAATGTGTTCATCCGCAGATATGTTTACCACTGGACATCCTACTGAACCCATTCAATCTTCAACCCACTCCACCTTGCAGAAGTTCAACCAGCTGCGCAAGCGCACCCGCTGATCCGTGTTTGATCCCTGGACGCTGGTCCGATCGACGAAGACGAAAGACAGTAAGGCTTTAGGTGGATCCCCAACGAATAGTATATTAAAGCTTATTTTTACAAGCGGAGGTGTTGGGAATATCATAGATTTTCGATAAACTTAAAATGCTCCGAAACTCCAAGAATTTCGATTAGTGCTCACAGTAGCTATTTTAAGTGACAGAACAATTGCGCGTCCGTGTCAAAATAAAGGAGCCTTTCAAAAACGTAACAAATACGTCGAACAGGTTGGATTTAGCTAAACTCTCCGATCCTACTGTTTTCAAAACGTTCTTACGAAAAAAACTGGATCGTAACCCACCAGACAACGTAGATATGCACTGGTCACTGACTCAGCGAGCGATTTATGAAGCCCGTCAACTTAGCTGTGGGTTGAAAAAACAAACCGCAAGACCATGGCTCTCCGCAAATACTCTCCGTCTCCTTGACGCACACCGAGCAATCCCAGCCGATTGTCAGCATGATAGCACGCGCAAAACCATTAAGCGTGCTCTTAGTGCAAGTGTACGTAGGGACCGCGAGACCTGGTCCCTTCTTCGTAGATTGATCAAGCCACGCGAAGAACAGAGTACCCTCCTCTGCAGCAGTGAAACGTGTTCGTTGCATTCACACCAGCAACGCAGACTCAACGTCTTCTATCTACGAAATCTCCGAAGAATATTACGCATAAATTGACAAGATCACATTTCAAACAACGCCGTCTTGCAACGAGCCGGACTACAGGGTATGTTCGCTCTCCTGGCTCACAGAAGTCTGCGTTGGCTCGGCCACGTGAAACGAATGGATGAAAATCGCATTCCAAAGGCTGTGCTGTTTGGTGAACTTGCCAATGGCTCGAGGTCAATCGGAAGACCAAGACTACGCTATATGGACGTCTATAAGTGGGATATGAAAACCAGAGGCATCGACCCAGCAAATATGGAAGACCGTGCGTCGGACAGAAAGAGCTGAGGGAGACTCATAGGGGCAGAAGCTGTAAAGGTCTACCAAGCCACGGATCAAGAGAACAGTTGGACAGATGTCGCGTTTTCGAAATCAAGCACCCGTTGCCTGTAGTAAGTGTGGAAAAATCTGCCTGTCTAGCATAGGCCTCTACAGCCACAGACGACGGTGCAGTAAATAAAATAAAAGTTATCATGAAAAACTGTGAACATATATCAAAATGCAAAAAGTGAAAAACTGGAATTACAGACTAACGAAAAAGATAATTAAAAAATGTCATTCGTCATTCGAGACTGACGGTAGCCAATTATATATATATATATATATATATATATATATATATATATATATATATATCATGCATTCGCCAACCTGATGACAGGCCTAGCGCCAAACAACTCTGCAAGTTGTTGTGGGCGTGATACCACGAGGTTGCCCATACCGAAGTAGGTGCCGCGATGGTATTCGAACCCGGGTCGCGTTCCTCAGAGTTCAGAGCGTTATCCACTCCGCCACCCCGGCAATATATATATGCCGATGACATTGCTTTATTGGGAGATAACCCAGCATGCTCTGGATGGTCTAACCACCGAAACAAAAAGATTTGGTATGCACTTCATACCTCAAAAATGCAGTGTTGTTGTAAGACTGGCAGAGTACCGTACCTAGACTCACCTTGTCAGGAACCTGATTAGAAATAGTCGATACTTTTACGTACCTTGGTAGTGTGATCAGTTCAGGAGGCGGGGTCGAAAAGGTGATCTACACTCCCATCGAACATTATCAAATCCTAATGTATATTCTTCATAAAGGTCTTAAATTTCTTCCTTCGGCCTCGTTAATGTGCTGAATAACGTTGGTGAGATAAGCAGGTAGTTGCTGTTGAAAGTCTTAAAAGAAAACCTTGATAAGACCAAATACTGCACACAAGAAGTACATCGTTTGAGTCGACTAAAATTCTTGGATTCCTCTAGAAACGTGACCTACCGAACTCCGGATGGTACGGATATGATGCACGCCTTCACTTCCTTCCTTCCTTCGCTTGGCCCTTCAAGTATTCAAACGATTTTACTATTTTTCATCCGCCACATATGGAGCCCCCACATTCTTCTCCAGTATTGAAGAAGAAACCACCAGCATCGAATACATCCAGCCTATGAGATTAATAATAATTTATGATGCAATAGTCTAAGGGCTTTCAACTTGTAGTGCCATTGGGCGAAATAAAATACTATATTCTAACACTCTGTCGCTTAGCATTACCAGAAACTACAATGTATGATCACTCATTCGCCACTGCACGAGACTTCAAGAAAATGAACTTGATATTCTGCTGTCTTCTTGGGAAGTATCACCACTTATGATATATATATATATATATATATATATATATATATATATATATATATATATAGTGTACTTCGTATTGTGTTTGTTAAGATTCTTAAAAGGGGTCTTTGGATATAGACTCTCCCTATCCCTATATTTCAAATGTTATTTCAATTGAAGTATACCCAAGTATATATTATACCCTCAACTTTAATTACTCTTTCACTACTCCAGTGTGGAAAAACACAAGCTTCTTGAGTCCACTGCCGTCAAATTCTGAATACAACCTGAGTTAATAGGTTTGGGTAAGCTTTATTGATCTAAGCTAATCGTTTTATACAAATAGTAGTACCATTCCGATTTTCTGTCGTCAAAGTCAAAGGATTTTTCATTATAACGATGGGCTAGGTTTACCATTTTTATGTACATCATGTGTAAATCCCGAAGTATTTCTGTGCAGCAGTGATGTATGATATTTATGAGCGCGTTCTGCGTGAATTGGATTATAACTCTCGCACTAAAGATTCAGTGTGTTCAACGACACTTGATTCCCATATCTTTATCACTGCGGTCAAGAAGTGTCAGGAGAGAACGTATGCTGGTTTCTACAACTTCTCTCGAAAACGGAATCTCGTGTCCAATATTCATTTACTATTCCGTTTTGGCGCTTGCTGTTTTACGTCCGTGCTTTGATTTCTGGTACTTCTTTTACATGCATGTAGTACGTACGAGGTTGCGAACACCGAAACGCGAATTAATTTTGTTTTGATATTTTTAACCATATCTGTTACATTTCTTTTTTATTAAAATCCTTGACAGCAACTTCCGTCTGGATAATTGTCGTGATACTGCATTCGAGAACTTGCAGTTGCATGCATCATCGGTGTAGGAATGGAAACAGTCTATAGTCTACCTTCTAAGGTTGTTATATTTTTTCAAACTTGTATATCTTCAGAAATTGACTGAAGTCCGCTCACATTTTCTGTCCAAGCAACTGCAATATGACCTACTGCAGGAAATCCTTTATGATTTGGCGTATGATTTCGAAATGGGTTATCTTTCGCCTGGCGAATGTGAGCTTTACAAATTAATGTCAGACATTTGGTCGACTGCACATTTATTCCTGAATCGCAATCAGCGATGTTCTACTACTTCCGGGTGTATTCGCCGCGTTCCCACCATGGAAAACAATTCGTCTCTTATTTGTTTCTTGGAAGATAAACTTGATGAAAGACTTCAGCTATTCTATCCTGA
Source organism: Sinotaia quadrata (assembly GCA_028829895.1). NCBI lineage: Eukaryota > Metazoa > Mollusca > Gastropoda > Architaenioglossa > Viviparidae > Sinotaia > Sinotaia quadrata. The sequence continues at coordinate 2,440,142 of JALGAQ010000009.1, read as the reverse complement.
AATCGATGGTAAGTTTATCATTGGTTTTGAAACTGCTTCAGATAATGCTTTGGAAAATTTAAAATTGAAAAAACATAATTTGATCACAATACTCCAGAATCAGAATTGCCAATATGTTGAAGTAAGCATTCAATGACTATTGAACGCTGCCCGTCATTTACTTGGGATACCAAAGATTTATTTTGTTTCAGACTATCTCAAACATTTTCACATTGACCACCAACCTTATTCAAGAAGATCGGTGCAACGTTTTTTCCAAACTCAGTCGGATGGTGATTCGTGTACTGCTTACTGAAGCTGAAGGTCTCTTAACCCAGACAATTAATTTTGATTCTTCTTGCAATCGAGATGTTCGAAAGCCATCGGATACACTGACTTATATACTAGAAAAGAAGTAAGTTATAAATAGCAATTCAACATATTTCTGTGGTGTCCTTGGTTCATCTACATCAGATCACGGTTCTTATTGGTTTACAGTTTACGGTCCCTTGCTGCACCCCACTTGATTTACTTTAATTAATCGAATCTGGAATTAGACATTCACTACATTGGATTAGGATTACTCTGTTTTCAAAATGCTCTTTTACCATTCCATCAAAGTATAAGCTTCAAATTGCAATAGTAGGAAACCTCTAATTTCGAAAGATGTTTTATTGGGAGGAGGGAGGGGTAGGGCATGTTTTGTGGGGGAAGGGAGTGTACGGCCTCACTTTTCTTATGTAGACTTCTCTTTTATGTCTACATTAGTTAGAGCAAGATCTATTACCGGCGTCCTTACACACGCATATTCATTACATGTATATATATGCTTATATGTTCATTAGGCCTTAGGGACAGACCAAGATGTTTGAACCATACCATCCTGGTGTGAGTAGATCATATCAGACCAAAAGTTCACAAGCATATCGATGGACTCGATGACCATATTGGTGGTCAGTTTGGAGGACATGGCTTTCGAGGTCAAGCAGGAGTGACTTTACAAAGTCTTTGAATTGCTAGGGATTAAGCCTTCGATTTTTATGCCTACATGTTATGTAATTAAACCATTCATATTTAAATAGGTTTTATTTGCCTATCATCTATGTCAGTGTTATTTTAGGTGCTTTTCATATTCGTACAGAGCATCTTTGATTACGGGTTTTCCCCTCTCTTGTAATCCATTTTATGAGTAATAAAACGTGACTTTTGAGATTAGGTGAGGATCAAATCTAACCAGATTCGGAAGTACAAATCACTGCGAAAAGTAGTTCGGATATGATGCATTGATTACCATCTATCCATTGTTGATATTAAGCTCCATGCGCCAAATTATTAGAATATTATATTTGCTGTGATGCTTTTGTTCTGACCGCTGCTTATTCTCACTTGCAGAGCATTCATGAGCATCTTTTATTTAACTTATTTGTAATAACCCACTACTTATGGATACTACTGAATTCGGAAGGCTTTTTGTTTGCATTCGGGCCGCGTACAAGACCGGTTTCTGGCTTATTAGCCGTCATCAGTTGTACATACGTGCCGTACGATTCAAACACTAGAAAATACTTGCAAATGAGTGTTTGTGCCTCAGATGGGCGCTATGGTACACAAGCTCGGGAGGTTTTTCTGTGTGCAATCAGGCACGTATGTACAACTGATGACGGCTGATAAGCCAGAAACCGGTCATGTACTCGGCCCGCATGCAAACAAAAAGCCTTCCGAATTCAGTAGTATCTATAATGATTTACAGCTATTCCATGGCTGAATCAGAGCATACTACTTGTAATTATCACGCTGCTCCGTGTGTATGATCCTTTTCGGCTTTTTTATCAGTTTCCATACCGCCTTGATTTTTATACTTTTATCATAGATGTGAACTAACAGCAAAATACGCACGTGTTCACCAGGAAGTGAGTCAACTGGAATCTACCCTGTCTGTGTATCGTAACAAGGATGCGGAGTATGAAGACCTGGTTAGACGATTCAACGAATGCCAGAATCAGTTATCGGTTCGTACCCAACTGTTGCAGTCATCAACTGAGAAAGTGCACCACCCAACAGAACGAAATCCATTTAGACGCCGGTCATTCAGTCTAGGTTCCAATCAGAAACCTGTAAACGATCCTCATTCGCATTGTATTTAACAGCTTTTGCTAGAAATATATGTATATTTGTACTGTATTGTGTTAATTTTCTTTCCGTCTTCTCAGATGCATTTTGTAATAACTTGTAATAAAATGGACTGCCTCAATGCAATAGATACTTACTGGTCTTCGATTTCTGTAGCGTACCTGTCGTACCTGTTTTTCTTTCTTAACGATTTGGTAATTGAGAAAAGAGTCCATTTTAGTCACTAAATTTGCTTCATACCACCAGGTCATCGTACCTAAGTTAGTCCTGGATCTTCAGTATAACTGTACTGCTATGCCAAAACTGTATACCACTGAGCGCATCCCCACGTTGTGGACATGGGTTGTCGCGAATCGATAGAAATCTTGAAGAGCATCTGCGGATAGGGGTTGAAGATAATGCCACGGAAACGGTGGGTTTTGGAACATTCGTCTGAATCGTTATGACGCCTTAAGAGGGTGCTACTAGAGTTCGTCGGTATTAATCTCAAAGACTCACTGTATTCAAAATATGCATGAAAGAGATAAAAATCTCAAACCATAGAAGATCCATAACCTGCCACTTAATAGTCGCACTTGGCCGCGTGATCGCGACCGAAATTCGGAGACCCTCGTTATTAATTCACACTCATTGAAATCGGCCTATCCTTGCACAGTAGTCAGTCGCAGTAAGGTCAGATAGGCATCTGAATTAGGAACAAGCGTATCGCTCTGATCTGTCATAACGAAATCGGGATACTGAAGCGAAGGGATGCTAGTTTTGTATTTCGTCAGCCTGGCGACATGCTTAATACCAAACAACTCCGAGTTGATAAAGCCAAATATCCACAGATTATCACACAACCTTAAATCATTCACGGTCGGTCGAGACTGACAGAGTAAAAAACACTCACAATGCAGTGGAACCCCGTCAGAGGACCCGTTTTTTGGTGACCGAAGTTTATCCCTCCATATCCCTATATACACCCCAGTTTACGTAACTTGAGACTTGATCAATCTACTTTATGGGATAGATACGGAGCACGATGAGCGTTCACTCGGAAACTCAAATATCAACCATATGTTGGAAGGCAGGTCAGCATTAGACAGGTGTACACGCAATTAATTGTAGACCTGCTTGTAAATACATGAGAAAATTCTGGCTTGATTTAACCCAGTAATTTTTTAATGCTAATTTGACAGCCTATGTTCGATGTTTGCATGTTGTTTATCTTCCTCGAATCGTGGTATTTCTCAATTTTGTTCCTCTCAAGCTTCAATTTATTGATATAGGATTTAACAAGAGAGTTTACATATAGCTTGACGCATTGCTTTCTCTTCATTCCAGTCATTCCGCCTATGCGAAGGATCCGAGTAGGTACTTATCGTCGAAAACTCAAAATCTAATGAACCAGTCACCAAAATCTGATGAAAATTTAACGGAAGCTCAACGTTTACGGATCGATCGGAATCGTGAAAAGGCCTTGCTACTCCGTTCCTCGCAGGTTGTTGCCAATGATAGGTGAGCGATTTTTCACATGATCATAATAATAAGCTGAGTATGCTTTCTACGCTAGTATGGAAAAAGATGGATTTTGTTCGTATGAATTATTTGTTTAGATAGTGAGATTTGTTCCTACATGAGAGCAGCTCGATACATTTGCAGCCAGCCTCGGTCACAGTAACTAGTTTGCAATGTATTACGGTGTTTGTGCCCTGATAATCTTTGGACTACGCTGCCAAAATGATGTTACTGCACAGTTTCTGCTCCTGAATTCCATTTGGTGCTATCCTATTCGGATTTGGCTCACTTAAGGCTGCTTCCTCTCTGTTAATTTTTTCCTGCTTATTTCGGAATTTCAATTTTACTGGATGTTTGAAGCATTCTCCTTGGTGTGCCAACTAACTCAGTTCTGTCCTCCTGGGGGTGGCGGTTTCAATCAGCATGCGACTCATTGGAATTACGTTATCGGTAGTGAGAGCCCATTGGATATATTCGCATAGTAGATCAGTACAGGATGCAAATGTTTTCTGAGTATATGAATTGTGCATGAATTGGCACACAGCTGTTAGTTTACTACTACATGCCTCGATAACAATGCATCTTATTTTGGTACTCATTAATCTGTCAATTACACTATTATTATGGGCTCATTCGTAGTCCCTTAAATTTTACATGAGGTTAGATGAAGCACTTACATGGCAGGTTGTATATTCATAAACGGTCAACTTGGCGTTAAAGTGAACTAGCGAAACACGGATAAAGATAATGAAGGTTATATATGATGTTAGTTCGAAGAAAGCGAATACGCTTCCAGGCGAGTTACCTGAGTCGTACAAATATCAAGTGCTGGACGTACAATACAAAATGGCGTTCAATTTTTTACTGTACCGATCCATCATTCACCCGAAGCCAGGATAACGCGTGGCTACCCAAGCCATGATAGGAAATATTAATATTGTAAACGATGATAAAACATTATTCAATCCTTCCCCAGTTTTACTTAAAAAGCTTGCGGGTACAAATTAATTGGCTGATAACCATTTTAGCCGCTGGTTATTCGCGTATGAGGCAAAGAAACTATCATTAAATTCATTAGGATTTAAACAAAATATTTCCCAATCACACAGAATAAAAATTACGCTTTTCTCATCTCAAAACATCCAAATATTTTCGGTGCAGTTGATGCAACGTGCAGTGTTTCAATAGGCACCATTTGAGATTGGGCCACTTCTCATTTAGAATAATCGAGAGATGGTTACATGGATGACTAATGAAGTGTAAAGTGTTGAACTCGCAATGATGTTTCTTTTTTATATTACACACATGAAGCCCCAAGTGTCTGCATATAAGTTAATTAGGTCACTTCTGTCGCCGTTCTGATGGAAGCCAACGTATGATCCACACTAAGAGCTGTTCCACAGTTTTGCAAGTGCATCACAATACCATGATTTCGTGTGCACAGATTAATTAATCAACCAAGTATGCTGCAACATCGAAAGCCAATAAAACGTCTCGGTAAACATTAATTCAGTAGGTTCTCTCAATTGAGTCTCAAGCTCATAATTTACGAAGTACAAGGTTTTTTCGTATCTTCTATCTATAAAATTAATTGTCAGGAAATGGTTTTAATGTCCATGTAGATGGGAAATCGGTCATAATTTTCTGTATCTTTCAACTCAAAAGCGATCACATCCTCTCGGATACGCGTCCCTCCTCGCATATCGAATAAATGCCTTCTGTGAATGCTGAATGTACTGACACTTGTTGCTTCGTATACTAGGGTTCGCTGTACAGGTGGCCGATTATATCAGGCGTCTGCTTCTTGGTGAGTGGGCGATGCGATCCAGGCTTGAATTCCATTCTAGCCTCTGGTTTGACATCAGCAACCGAGTAGCATACCGCTAATGGACAGCTTACATGGTTTGGTAGATGTTTTATTGGGCCTCAGATGGATTAAATTTGTATTCAATAATGAGATATTCTCAGGTCATTACTATGATCATGGATCGCATAATAAGGAGTCCCTCTGTTTCATAAAGGGCTAAGAGTTCCAATTAAATGTTTTTTGCTCATTTATATCCCTTAATTTCAGAATTAAAAGCCACTGCCCAGTATATTCGACTGGAATATTCCTCTATCTCAGAGATCGAATTTTTCATATGCAACACTTGTCTGGTAAACTAGCACTGTCATCCACTTATTTCAAAGTATCGTGCTGCCTCAAACATTCCTCTCTTACGATGAAGTTAACATAGCACATATAAATAATCTCGTTAATACAAGCACGTGCGACCACATCGCTATCAATTAAAGCCCCGATGTAGCTATTTCCCAAGTGATATGTCTACGTCCTTCATCCAATACTAAGAATTTAAAATGACCATAAACCGTCCACATACCGATTTTCTGTGTTTGTTTATTATCGTTTGTTGTTTCATTTATTTTTCTATCATCTCCCGTGCTTGCTTTAGGAATGTTTACGCGTCGACCAAACGTGTCAAAACTGGTCGTATATCTATCGGGGATGGTGGCTTCGTTCCCGAGGACGACGTTCCTGTGGATCCTCATTTTTTTGAAAAAGATGAAGAACCTTCTGACAGTGAGCTTGCTACCGGGACTCGCTTGAAACGTAAGAAACGTCGATTGCCTATCCAGTCATCGGTTCCGCTAAAGGCGGATATTTTGAATGCAGAAGACGAATTGCCTGTACCTCCAGACAGAGAGAAACCATGTTGTGATATTTGCAGTCGAGGATTTGAGCAATCATTTTTGAGGAAAAACTTCTCTGTCGATGTTTGTGATCGATGCCGGTTTGTTTTTTGTACCTTATCAATCTTATGTTCATATGATACGCTCGAACAGCGTTTAATTCCTTTAGTACCGGTTAGCAGTTAGGGAAGCGTGCTGAAATATTCTTTCAAAACCCACCATCCTTTTGCTGATATAAGATATTGTAGGTGTCAATTATGCGAAGGTATAACGTTCCTAGGCAGCATATGCTGGATTATCCAGCCCAAATCATACATGTTTTCACAGACCAGTTCCATTTCTTCGTGCTTTCTGATCCCATTATTAAGAGAATTCCGTTCCCACTTCCTCTGAAATCTGTTTGTTACCCAACAACTAATTGGTCATAATTTGTTCTAACTTGATGCCATTTTGTTGCATCTGTTTCCCCGGTTTTGAATTAATTCGATTGCCAATGCTCTCTGTTTACCGACTTCAGAACAGTTAAGAGTTATAAGCAGGTTAGTTAACAATATTCTATAAAACTCGACCTATAGCGTTCGTAACTTTAACACTGATTATCTTCTGGTGAAGGATGATTCACGTTCAAGGATTTCTCACACTGCTCATGCTTTACGATTCATAGCTAACTCATGTTCACCCAAGTGCTAGTTCAGCGACGATTCCCACAAACCATATGTGGCCCCATACAGTCAACATCGTTTTTATAACTGGTCACCTAGGTTTTCAACTCGTCTTAAGTTCGGCAGCGTCACGTTCTGACTACAGCGGGATTCATGCGAATACTAATAAATGTAGTTTCTTGCTCCCTCAGTACCCGCACCACTGTAGTAGATTTATATATGGTCATCATAGTACTTCTTTGTATAATCCTCAAAATTGGTAAACTCTTATCTTTACAACTCTTGGCTAAATTGCAAAAAGTCTACACAATCTCAGTTACCCGATTTGGCAACAATATGTGTAGCTCGGTGATATCAGATAGGAGGTTGAAAGTTGCTGTTCTAGGCAAATTCGTACAAATGATATTACGCAAAGTATCTTCACAATTTACATTAATTAGAGGAATATTATGGAGTGGTTATAATTGAAATTGAAGCAAAATTGCAAGCCCTTTCGTCGTCCGATCTTTTTTTAAGAAAAGTGCTTTATTTATCCCAAATGGGATGAATTTTCAGCCAGTTACATGTATTCCAATATTACAAAAAACAAAACGTTTGCCATCATTTGCAACTTGTCCTTTACGCAATACACGCGCGTTATTTTCCCATGGCAAATCTCCATCTTTTAATTCAGCAAGAATGTCTCCATTCCTCCTTTTATCCGTATCGGAACTACATGCACCTGAGATGGTATTTTGACGTGTGGCCGAATTGAAACATATATCAATAACTTTTACGAGTTTCACTGCACTTCGCTAATCCCATTAGCTAATCAATCATAACGTGAACTGGGATTCGATCAACGCGATAGTCTTGTATTTAGGTTCTCTGTCGCTTCCAGCAAAAACGAGATGTCCATATTTTGAATTTGTTACCGGTTTTGTCCCCTCACTCCTCCGTTTCGATTTTGTATGACCGATTTATCGCAACTTTCATTGGGAACCTATTAATTACCAGGTTTTGGAATTAAAGTGTTTGTTCTACTCGCTCTCACTTGATGATAACGGCTTTATGGACAATAAACGTGAATAAAACTAAACTGATCCTATGCGCACTTGTATTCTTTTTTATAAGGATACACACCAGTGAATCTATGGCCAACCCATCATGGCAAGTTTGGGTCTTGGGATGCGCTCACTTTCTGATATATGAGCTGATTTTGTGTACAACTCAGTACAATGTCATTTTTATTTAATTTGAAAATATCTCAAATCATATCAGTAACAGAATATTTCTATTGCATTTCGTTGGGATTAATATTGCTGTTTGCGGAGCATCTACAGTACTCTCTCTTTCTCCTTTGTCCTTAGGGATCCCAAAGGAATACACACACTGATCACGAAATCCACAGCTAAAGAGCGCTACCTTCTCAGTGAAGTCGATCTGGAAGTTCGTGAACCGAAGCTTGCCTTTGTCCTCAAAAGAAACCCACACAACTCCTCTTGGGGTGATATGCGCCTCTATCTAGAAGCCCAAGTAGGTTTCTCCGTTATTGAGTTTGTATCAAATTTTATAAGTGATCAATTATTCGATGTTGAACTCTGTTTTTTTCTCTTGAAATAGGTTGCTGAACGTGCTCTTTCAGTATGGGGTAGCGAGGAAAACCTCGAAGCGGAGCGAGTCCGACGCATTAAGCAAACAGAATCCACAAAATTGAAACGTTACAGCAAAAAGATAAAAGGTACGACTGTGCGAATAGGAACCAAGCGAACATTTTACTATCGTTAACGACTTGAACCAGCATTTTGTTATCTGGCTGGAAGTGTATTCGCACTTAATGGTGCAATTCCATTTTCTCATAGTACTTTGATCAATTCAGTTTCATAATTAGATGACTCGTTTCTATTATATAGTTATAGTATAGTTATTGTTTATCAAATCAATTATTTGAGTTCATTGACTCATATAATTCTGTGCATGTCTGTTGATTGTGTATTGTGCTCCGCAGAGATACCCGTGAAAAACTATTTCACAGTCGGCCTGTGGTGTCCTCGGTTGTTAATTTCACACGTTCCAGACCAGGAATCGTCACGCAATCGCGTGATCTCCACATTCGTTGTTGAAAATGTTATAGGTAGTTGGCGATCACCAGTTCTTTATACTGTATTTGTTTAATATAACTGATGGTAATGTCATTTCAATGTTGGGAAGTTGCAAAACTTTCCGATACTTGTCGCCTGATTCCTCCACATCCATATCAGTGGAAGCAATCCTTTGGCTAGGGTCCCAGAGCTTCGTAGTTCATCTTCACGGCTTCCGAAGTTGTATTATTGTTCCTCTGTCTTCAATTAATGAAACACGCAGGCAAGGCATTTCATGGGCTTACAAAGACCAAATAACCATCTATAGTTAAACAACAACACAAACAACACGTTTGTGTTTATTCGTCTAATACTAGAGATTCGCTTAAGTTAGTCATGAATTATTCCATTTCTGTTTAGAACTGAAAATTCAAACACGCAGCAGCCTCTATATGAAGACTCACAAAAATCACGAACACGTTTTTGGTGACGAAACTTACGATGCGGAAAATGACGTCTATGTTAAACAATGTCGTGAATGTAATTACAAAACCACATTTGAAAAATTGTAAATATCCCGAGCTATATATACTACACACTGCTTTGTATATCCATTTACTTCAAATACACATCGCTTTCAAAGCAGATGCTTGGTTTTCTTCACTTTCGTTTTACAACAGGGTCCAGTATACATTTCGTTTTCTTATTTCGCCATGTGACCCTCGAGCAAGCTGCCGCTAGGCTACTCGGATCGACGTTTATATCCTCATCCAACTCGAGATACTTAGAGGCGCACGTGTTGACTAACAGATTACGATGAGCAAATGGCAAACGCTGATATGACGAAAAATGACAGATCAACCAAACAAGTGAGCAACGGAGAACGATGCACACACTTACAAGGTGCTTGTTCTGTGCTACCTGATTGGCTGATATATTGTTTCAATAGTCCAGTCAAACCAAGAACTCCGACACGAAACTGGTTTGAAGCTAATCACTCTGCTCGGATTTTGACGAAAAGGAAGGATTTTTGATAAGTTGATAGCTCCAAATGAACCGCCATGTGAAAACATTTATTCCGACTCTTGTGACTAAGGTGGTGGCTCAACACAACGGCCCGATGTCACTGATTTGCCCCAAGATAATTATGCCCATCTTTTGGTTTAATGTTCCAACACAGAACACAATATATAAATAGATGGCGATTTTCAGGTTGTAGCTATGAGGTTTCCGCACTTGCAGAAAGAGATGTACGAAAACAACATAATTCACTAGTTCATTGCCTACCGAAATAAAACCATACGTCGATCTGTTTGAGAACAGTCAGTGGTACTGTCCACTGTTGTCTATGGTCATTTCACGCAGCAATTCTACCTCCTTACACTGACAACTTATAAGCGGCTTCAACCACGCAGACTCAGTAAGTCGTGAGAAATCTGTACAATAGATCATTTCTGATTTCAAAGCCCAACAACCATGTGAAACATGGAAAACAACAATTACAACATATAGTGACATCATTTGTGGCAACCCCCCTTGCTTTTCATGAAAGCAGGTTACTGGTTATAGACAAAGAATGTGATGATCACTGAAGTTTTGATTTTCTTTGCAATAGATCGATAGATAGCCAGTCTAGCAGCTTGCAATGTGCAACAGGAAAATCAGAATGAACGGTATCCCCGTAGAAAATGACCTTGACGCTTACACAGAAACCAATTTACCGGTTCAATTGATCGCAAACAGATATGCCTTGCTGATGATCGCTGAGAAGCGTGAAATACCGGTATACAAAGCTTCTGTTCTACTGAGAAGACGTCACACCTGTGAAGATTACCCAAGTAGAAAAAGGATTGTGAACCGCATAAATAGAGTACTTTTATTTTGAAAAGGTCAATTGATTTGCCCATAGTCGTCAGTGGAACAATACTTGCATCGAAGGCCCTGTGGAAGAGACCGATCACTCAAAAGATGATACCCCTTAAGATAGTGTCTGAACTTCAAGTAAATATCGCAACTGCACATTTGGTGAATTTTTAGTGCTCTTTTCAGTTCATTTTCAGCTCTTTATTGCCATACTATCACTTACTTGGCATCATACGTGTTTTCAGATCAGTGATATATATACATATATATACTGGTGAGGTCCAGAAGTGAAGCGGACTTACAGTGGGACGGAAGAAATAGCCCTTAAAATGAATAAATCACAAGCTACAAAATTACTTCTAATCTCTGCAGATTATTAGAAACTACATATAACTTAATGGGTAGGGAGAAAGGCTTTAACAATATTCGAACTAGACGGTATACTGAAATTAAACAGTGATCGATAGGAAATGTATGTGCTACTTAATCTGAATATGGTGGGAAAATTTGGTAAGAAATTGTCTATTGAATAGAACCGATCGGTATGGGAGTTGCTTGATTCAATACTCGAATACAAATTTGGCGATTTACATGAGTAACATGCAAGAGCAGCTGATTTCGTGGTTCTAATTAAACCAAAGTTCGTTAAAAAATAAGGTAGAAAAAAACAGAAAATTAATGACAATGAATGAAGTTGTCAATCAACGAGAGGCCATTAGATATGGGGTATAGATCAAGTCAAGTGCATCATTGCAGCCATGTGTATGTGCCGGTCCAGTTTGTCTAAAATTTCAAAAATAGTGATGTCGATCAGAAAGCAACAAACTTACATATTTTGTGTTGACCTCTTATGGGGAATTTGATGAGCACTTCACGTGGATCGTCACAAATAAATACGTACGGACTGGTACTTGTTCCATCAGGATACTGCCAGGAAAGAAGAAAAGCAACATCAGAGGGTACGAATAGAGGACGAACAGTTTGGCATTGTATGACAATATGATAATGTTCGCTTTGTATAATAATAATAATACCACTATTAAACATTTATTTCACAGTGAATTACCGAAGAGGCATACAACAATCCACCATATACGCGAGGAAATCGCCGTGGAAAAAAATTGCTTCAAATAATAATAATGGTGCCTAATTTATCGTAAATAGGTTGAATCCTCAGCCATTTACATACATTCCAATATTACATGTTTATAATCTTATGCTCTAATTTTCGAGCAATAAAAATTATTAATGTGAAGTACTACAAGAACCATAGAGAAAGAGTATCACGAGTAAACATGAGTAACTTAGAGATAATTGAATGTACGAAGATCACTATCAAGGCATGTTACTCGTGGTCATACTATTATTGCAAAAGTGGAAAAGTATAATTAAGTCCTAGTCACTGATTCAAACCGCTTCATCCAAATCTATCGCGAAATTAACGAGTCTCTCAATACCGACAGGAGCATGATTCAAATTATGACCCATAAACCGTGAAGAGCGGTGGCTGTCCAACGGAAAAAGTAAGCCTCAGCACTTGGTGCTGTGTGTAATGATGTGTGATCGACTGATGGCCTTCTACGTGAAGGAATCGAACCCACTTGAACTAGAACATATTGGGACGTGAGAAGATAGAATGAAAAAGCATACAAAACAACATTGATGGCTAACCTTTTCCCGATATTGATCCTGGGATAATACATCTACTACATTTACCCTGCCCAAAAGACAACCCGTTGGATAACAGGTGGGTAAGTCGTTTCGAGATCCACCTGAATAAAAAGAGAATGAAAATTGGTGATCACATTGCGTACAACTTCTCAACACAAGCACTACGGCATCCATGAAATACTGGAACCACATAAACGGATTATGATTAAATAAAATCCGAGTAAAGCAGTGTTTAAGCCCATGGTTTAGTGCGTTGTCCACGGTACATGACCGCCCAGGCTAGAAAGGCAAGAGGAGGCGATGCAATGCAAATCATCTATAGGCAAAGAGGTGTCTTAATGATACAGCTGCAATTCGAGAAAGCACTATGGAACAAGTAAATGGCAAATGTGAACTTATAAGCTTAAAGTGTGATTGATCGACAAACAAGATCGTCCATAGAGGAATGGGCTAGACACTAGCAAAAACACGATGGGGTATGACTTTTAAAAATAACTGCATAAAATCGGAAAACATCTTGATTGTCTACCAACTCGAATTTTGTCGTCAATTATGAAGAAATAGCTTCGCTTACGTTCCTTAGCACCGCAAGGATAGCTTATCGTACGATGAAGAGTTTGCTCAATTGTTGAATGCCTGTATGAAATATTTAATTTTTCAAAGCTTCTGTATTGGAAGAGAAGGTTCAGGTTTGCGAATTTGTGAATTTAAGTTCTGATCACAATCCAGCTTAAGTAACAAAGAGGTTTGATAATCGGTTGAACTCAGTTGAACAAAGTGTATTGAAAAATTTTGATAAATGGTTCTTCCAGGATAAAACGAGCCAAAATGGTAGATATAGCACAGATTACCTTGCTTGAGATAGTCATCCTCCATTTCTTTAATAGCAGAAGGGTCAGGTGATTTGGCAGTAGAAGCGATCCACAGGCACCCACGATGTGCAGTGTACCAAACACGACCTTCATCCCTGTTTAGAAATATTTTTACTGTGAGAACGTGCTTTTAATCAAATATGAACATCTCACATTCAATTTTGAATATCGATGTTTGCCGGAACCAGAAGTTAAATGCAAAAATCTTTTTACCATTGTATTTGTTTCAGTTGAATCATCGTTACCTCAATATTTCAACTTATTCGGAGTCCTTTGCTCCAGCTGGCGACATTAGTTGAGTCTATGAAACCAATTTTATTCTATTCTCTATGACGTGGTTCGGGATTTCGAGACTTCTCTATTCGATGGTCATTCTGTTATATGCACATTAAAGCTCAAAATTCCCAGCATTTGCCAATCTCTCCTTGACTTGAAATACGCGCGCTCTAGTCACATGACAGCTGATCATCGTTTTTCAAATAAAACATTCTTCGTTTCTGACGGCTGAATCGTACAGGTACATATGATAACACATTAGGCATTTGGAAACATCCACCCAATGATCTGTACCGATTCAATGCACGACAAAATATGGATAAACAACCGTTCACCTCATAGTTTCTGATTCAGCCATGGAATAGCTGTAAATCATGTTTGCATTCAAGCCTGAATGCAGACAAAAAGCCTTTCGAATTCAGCAGTATCATTCTTCATTTCTCTCCTTCATCTGTATCAGAGTTAAACGCAACTGAGTTGGTCTTTTGACGTGTGGCCAAACGGAAGGTCGCGCCAATTACATTTTCTAAATGTCCACTGAAGTTCACGCCAGATTTACACACATAAAAGTGGCAATATGAATACTGAGATTAGAACTCCCAATCCTGCATTGTTTTTACCTCTATCAGCTTCAAAAAATTATGCATATCACTAAACCATAAAGAAATCAGGAGTACACCAGTGTATTCAGTTCTAAACGCAGTACATTTTCTTCTCTTCGAATATAAAATAAACGAAGATACACGTGCATACACCGAAAGAAAATCTGTGATATTGAACTATGCAATCATCAGAGTACCATGCTTGGGCACACCGATAAGTTATCAAACTCAGAGCGATAGAGTCAATACCATCTACATTGCAGTGACTAGAGTGTAACCATGAATTGGTGACACTCGTAGATGAAGAAGTGGATTTCTGTTGGTTAAGTCTACAAGTATTCGTACAAAACTTAGTGCATTTGTTTTCAATCAACTCATATAGTTGACTATTACATCTGCAGTCCACTTACAGGATCGTATTATGTTTAGTCTTAAAACAAGTTAACTTAAACACATGATTTAATTCAAAAGCAAAAACCGCTCAACCACCCTTATCCAGGTGACAGCAGTGATTTGAGTTAGTCGGAAACAGATAATCCAATGAAAAGGTAAAAAAGTAATCACCAACATGATGACCGGCGTAGCGCTAAAGAAATCCGTGGGCTGTTCGTCGAGGCAATACTAACCGGTTGCCCAAGTCGAGATAAGTGACGCAGCGGATTCAAACATGGGTTGTTTGACTCAGAATACAAACACGCTGTCCTCTGAGCCACTCCGACACCAGGAAATTTAATTGTGCACGAAAGACGAATTTTCCTTCCTACTATAAAATTGCTGTGAACTGTTTGACTGGAGGCGGTTGGTAGAAAGCTTAACCTACCCCCTGTAAGCCCATTCTGTAATAGCGTCCAGGTGAATAACCCAACACAACAATTGTGACAATTATCAGTTAACAGGTTTGATTGTACTAATGTCCAAGTTGCTAGTTTCCACCCTAATTCATAGATTCAATTAACCACGCGAACAGCAGAAAAGAGGGAAACAAGTCGGTTTTCGACTCGGTCGTTGATGCATTGACAAGATCTTCACCTGACGCGGTAATCGAACAACGCCAACTATCATTGCACTTTTCACCCTCAATGAAGCTTTGGACTTTGTCGGTAGTTTAGAGTCTATGAAATGTTTGCACTGGTTTGAAGTACCCGAGGAGTATAGATCTATCCTAAACGCAAGTTAAGCCCTATAATCGCCTTTCGAAAACTTTCTCCAGCGGAGTTAGACAAGCAGGCCCCATCTCACCATTTTCTCTTCAATCTGGTAATCAACGACGTCTTTCAGAAAGCGCTGCAAGGTCTACATAACCTTAGCGCTAAACTCTCCCGACAAACAAAGTATCTTATTTGGAGTATGATGATGACATCGATTACACTTGGGGACAATCCACAGGTGCTTCAGACTGTTTGGCGATAGGGGAAGCTCAGTATGGAAGGAAATTTATACGGACAAAGTACAATGTCCTGACTAAGCAGCGAAACATGAAGAAAATGGCGAGTAATTCAGTTCATGTTGCCTCTTGACGATTACCAGGATGGGACCGAAGGAACGAAAAGACGTAGTAGTTAAAAACAGTAGGAGATATGGCACAGAACAGATATCGATGGTGTGCTTGCAGTCACGTGCGTCGTAACTTACCCTCCTCTTCTACTATGTTTCCTCACACTGACGTGTATACATCCATCCCTGTAATTCTTGTCCGTATACATGATTCGATTAGTGACAACAAAATTTTACAGGGCGTAAAGAAACTGTAACGTATAAATAGCCCAAGGTTATTATTATTTCATCTGCAAGGTTGATAGCGTGATGTTTAATTGTGTTTCAATCGCTTATTGGATACATCTCAGTATTCAGTTTTGTATTCATGTTTTTTGGAAAAGTGTTGTGGCGTATTGAAAACTTATGAAACATTGTAGAAGCTGATGGTCTTCTTACCAATATGTACGAAACAACGTGTGGGGACATCATCCATATCAAAGCACCAAGAGACTTCATGATGCGGACTTGTCCTGACATAGAACTAGCCTAGAACTAGAAGAACTCTCATAGAACTAGAGATGAACTGAACTGTAACCAACAAAAGCACAACTATTGATCAAAAGAGTTAGCTCAGAAATGTTCTAGTTGGCGTGAAACAACTTACAAAATAAACGCGAACGGAGGTTTCGAGTATTGACTTAACAGAACGAGAGAGTTGGAGTGCAGAAATTCGAAAGTCTATTAGATTTTAGAAACATTAGGCCATCTGCTACCATGACGTACCAAGTGACACATGCTCTTAGGATCCTGCATTCAAGACTTCTTATTCTAATTCTTGTCACAGACACCAGATGAAACATGGCAGCTTGAATAAACAACCTATTTATCTTTGCCTTCACCATCTGACAGTCACGCAGTGTTAAGAAAGGCTTTAAGCGAGCGAGCACCAAACACATATCTAAAGATGCGTTGGCTGCAACTGAGAGTCTAAAATAGTCTTACGTCAAGAACTAACATATCGCTAATTATAATTCATCCGAAGTCAGGAAACCGACATTAAAACCTCAATGACGTTAATACGTATGAATAACTAAACCCGGTTTGCGAACCGTGCTAGGAATGCCATTCGCTTCGAATTCCTATGACGGGTATTTATCCTTACACAGGAATCGTAAACAACAGTTCTCAACGTTCAGAAGATAAGAACGATAAAAATGTTCGCAATGGAAGGTAATTGATAAATCGGAAATCGTTGGAAACTTACGAGAGGTACGGATAGGGTGACCTTTTATTTATTATTGAGATGACAAAAGACCGATCCAGTACATTCGTTAGTTGTTTTATATGTATCCAGTTGTCCTAATTCACTTAGTGCCATACCCATGAAGAACAGATAATTGTGTAACAGCAATGTGGATATAGACCGAAAGCGAACGGCATGTAGTACTCACCGTTTGATTCCTCGAACAAGGAATGAAGCCCACGGTTGATGCAAACTGAGACAATATCCAGAATCTACCAATTGCTTGGAGTTTTCATCTTGCAGACGCAACTCTGCTAACGGGCGACGCAGAGCTTTGAGCAGAGGATTATCCACCATACGAACCGGTGCAATCGTCGGAGTGAACTGTGATTTGTGAAGAGAGCAGAAAGAAAATGGTCAATAAATCCAGGAAATGAAAAATAATAGCATGTGACAACGAGAGTAACCATTTATAAATAACTTAGTCATACGTCTTAACTAGTTGCTAAGGTCGTCTCCGCAGCGACCAAAGAGGAATTAAGAAATTGGAAAACTCCTAGTAAATATGGAATCACAGATAAGATCCTAAAAGCTGTACTACGGAATTCATTGCTCCTAAACATACGATGAGGTGATATACAAAAAATACAACAATATAATACATAGGTGTACTACTGAGTTTGCAAGGCCTTTTGTTGGAATATAAGTTAGAACACGAAAATATAAATTAGCTATTTAACATAAACTAAAAACCATAAAAGAAGGGTGAAAAATTTGTATGCTCTCAAGACCAACCAAGCACTCCCACATTTTGTTTGCAATGTGACCCTCGATCAATCGAAAATCACTCTTAACTTCCCATCCGTTCGACTAATTTATCTGAATTCGTGTATGACCTGTAATTATTGGTTAGTTGTTCTGCATCCGTACGATAGAGCTGACGATTTGACATTTGTCGTGTTATCCGACCATCTAGTATGAGTTCCTTTGTGGGCATCGTTTTTTGATTGTTACCTAAGCGATCGTCTATGCAGGATCGTTTCCGTCAACTGTTTCGACACATGTGACCACTTATTCCGGGATGGGTGTACTAAATATATTTTTCCTCTGAGCCGGCAAGAATGACTGGCTAATAAACTTGGACTAACCCAATCAGGACCTTTGGTGACCCTAACATCAGCCTACAAAGTGGAATAGAGTGAAACAAGCGGGGATGAACTTCTGAATCATACAATCGGCTAGCAGGACCGAGGACCCATCCGTCAATCAAATCACCACTGACGCCGTTCATATACGCTCTCCAGCACAATAGAGTCAACTAAGAAGAAAGCTTCAATGAACATGTTGCCTCATATATGGAAAAGCCTCTTGAACGATTTCATCCCACTGAAATCAGTGACCCTCGCTCGAAATTCAAGCTCTGCAATCAAATTTCTGGCAAAAGATCTTCTGCAGCAATATCCTTTGACGTATAGACACTCAGACAGAATGATACGCGATGTCAATACTGTGTAAGCGTGTCTCCAGGGAATATAAATAACCAGTGAGCCCTTCCAAGTTTATACGAAGCCTTTTTTCATTCGGCACACCTCGTTTTAACCTGCATTACCACTGGGGTTAACAATCCTCTAAGTGTATTTATCTAATATTAATTTAAAATCAGATAGGTCATTTTATAGTTTTTGCCATATTAATGGAACACCTTTAGATTCCTACAGTATACATATATTGCTCGCAGTTAATTTCCTCCAAGTCCGTATATTTCCGAGAGTTTTGCATACGTCAAAATTATATGCTCCTTGGCACATTGGTCCTCATCACTTTACTATCGTTCATAACGGAAAGAGTAGAGAACCAAATCCACGATCTTCAGTTTGACAGGCAGGACGCTACGTTCTACAATTCGTTGATGGTTCAAAGTGTTCAACGGAGGGCTTGACATATCCGCTAGGGGTCCATCCTGAAATCATGGGCACACGTCCATTGTACACTTGGACTATACCCAAAAAAGTACTGTTGGGAATATCCCAGATTTCCCAAAAACCTAAAGCTGCGTATAAATCCTGAGAATTCCGATGATTTCCCCAAGCTACCATTGTTGTTAACGTCAAACATCATACTTTTCTCGGATTGGTTAAACGCTTCGGCCAACTACTGTATTTTCCATCTGGTACTCTCTTCTGATTGATTAACGGTATTAAAAGCTATGAATACCTTGATCTGAACGATCGTAGAGGGAAATAGAATTTAAGGAGGTAATGACACTTCTTAAAGCTTCTGTCTTCAGCAGTACGCAGCAAATCGAACATTAACATGTGTGTCCAATCCTTTACGTTATCCATCTAGCTTTTCTTTGTCCTTCTCGACTTCCAACCCTCTCCACTGTTCCTTGAAAAATAGTTTTTGAAAGGGTTTTGTGGCGAGTTGTATGACCGAACCATTGCAGTTTTTGCCTATTAAATGTGGCAAGAATTGGTTCGTGATGATGCACATATATCTGGACTTCAGAAGGAACATAATCATTCTATTTGTGACCCCTCCAGAAGAAGCCGAGAAGTATTCTCACGCTTCGAGTTTCGAAAGCCCGTATCTTCTTCTCTACCTCTGACAACACAATCCAAGCATCACAGCCGTAAAGAAGAACCGAGACAACTAGCGATTTAAAAAGCTTGTACTTCGTTTTGAAACGGATCTTGGAATTCGACAACCTTTGCATCCTAGCCATCAATGAAGTTGTTTGGGCTATTCGAATGGAGATTTGATTAGTACTCGTACCGTCCTTGGTGAGTGTCGCTCCCAGGTAGTTGAAGCGGTCTACCTGCTGTAGTGTTTGAACATTTACTGCGATATTGAACAGCTCCTGCTGTTCACCATTACGTTAGACTTGCTTGCACTTTTTTCCATTCCACACGCGGTAGCCCTGTCGTTCATGGGATTAGTAAGATTTTGCATGTCGCTTTGGCTCACACCAAACAGGTCGATGTCGTCTGCGAACCAAACAGACTTTCCACCGATTGAAACAGAATACAGATGTCTTTCTAGAGATACTTCCATCATTTTCTCCAGAAATAAGTTGAACAGTATAGGAGATAAAGGACAGCCTTGTCTAGCACCAAAAGTTGAGCAAAAGAACTCACCCACATGATTGTATAGAAAGAGAGCGCTACTCGCTTTATCACACAGTGACTGTATTACATTCACAATAATAGAGTCGATATGAAATCCCCTGAGTACTTGCCATAACCCATCGTGCCAAACTCTGTCAAGAGCTTTGAAGTTGTAAGAAGTCCCTTTGGTGTTGAAGAAACTTTTTTATTATTATTCTACAATTAAATATCTGCTCAAGGGTACTTCGTCGGGGTCTGAAACTAGCTTGTTCTTCAGACAAAAGTGCCTCTACCTTGGACTTTAAGCGGCTCAAAATGACGCGAAGCATTACCCTGATTAGATGGTTAATAATGCTGATGGTTCGATAGCTTTCACACTTTCTCAAGTTCCCTTTTTTCGGAACTGGAATAATCAGTGATTTTGTTTATTCTTCTGGCCACTGCTCGGTTGTCCATTTGTTCTGGCACAATATTGTCAAGGATTTAAGGGTTTCCTCACCTTCGGGTCTCAATAGCTCAGCAGGAACATTGTATATTCCTGGTGCTTTCCCGTTCTTCAAACTCCGTATTTCGATCTCTTCTTCCGTAATTGGTAGACTTCCTTCATTATCAGAGGTGAGGTTCCTCTGTATAATGGTTGTGTCTGGTTCGAGTTCCTGGTTGTATAGATCTTTGCAGTATTCGGTTGATCTACTGAGAATGTCGTGATTATCAGTTAGAACATTACCATATTTGTCTTCGATGATGGAAGTTTTTGCGTCTTTTGATTTCGCGAACGCCTTTAGCACAGCATAAGTTTTCTTGTTGTTCAACACTCTCCCGTTTGTCAATCTCCTCACATTTACGTTCAATCCACTGCTTTTTCGCTGTTCTTTTCACATAGGTCGAGAATTTCGATGGTCACCCAGGGTTGCTTGAAAATCACCAAAGCATTTGCGTACGGTATTTGACATCACCATACTCGGCCTATAAATACGCACGCTTTGTACCTTTGTCTTTCCTCAATACAACTACTTTCTTATTGGTGTCTTTTAGGTAGTAGTAGCATGAGGGACAAGCAAAAATGATCAAAGGTGGTAGTCTAACAGAAAGAATTAGAAGAATACTTATCGTAGATTCCGTGTCCCAATCAGGAGCAAAGGAGCCTCTCAAGCCTAACAAGGAAAGAAACCAAATAAAAGGGCCTGATTTTTAACTCATCTTATAGACTTACTACCATCAATCTACTAATTCCTAAATACCTTACTTAAATGAGTAGTACGTTCATGTTTATAAATACCAGTACTTCTAAATATAGGGTTCACAAATGCAACCCGTTTTATCCAGTCATGTTATTACATTCCCGTGTAATCTATAATTAGAAATGCTTCGACCAAATATTTTGAGGTCTGAAACAGATATTTTGCTTGAACATTGATTTCGGCTAGCAGGTTAATAGCGATCGAACATGCAAATTGTCTTTCACATAGAAGCACAACTCACCGCACGTCTTGTCTGTGAACTAGTTGCTACTATTTCTACTACTACCGCATCTAATCGCGTATTCAGTTCGCCATTTAGTGCAAGGCTATGAGGTTCCTATAACCCTGAATAAACAATGAACTGAGACCAGGAATGTAATAATCAGAGAACCACCGCCAATTGATGTTCCATATCCAGTGCAACCTCCCTTCACAAGAATTCCCATGTTTGGAATAAACGGGCGAGACCTTATATAATGGAGGGTGAGACCTTAGTTTAAACTGAAAACTAGGTAGGCACAACTTATCTGCTAAGATACCACGATCCGCGATCTAATCATTGGTTTATCGACCGCAGTGTATTAAAATCGGTTCAGCGATTGGCTTTCCCGTCATCGCAACACAAGCAATTTGCATAGAATTAACCTCCTGTCAACCAAACGTGCTTGCATATGACTTAACCAGTGATTAACACTGTGACTTAGTTTATATTAAAAGCGAGGAAATCGCAGTCACGCCTATTCAGTTGCATCGTCAACTACATCAACCTTGTAGTGGGGATAAATAAGGTGTTATATCAACCACAATTATGCTGACTCGTACCCCGAGATGGCTGTGGCTAAAGTAGGCTGCGACGCGTGACAAACAGCTGTATATAGACAAGTGTTTGTATAGCCGGATCTCTCAGGTACAAGTAGAATGTTCATTTATAACGATTAAATAAGTAGATCATAACAACAATCGATCACAAAAGTACAGGTCACTTTATAAAAACTGGGCTTGTCAGGGCATGATAGTGACTGTAACAATTGGGCTTGCTAGAGCATTCAAACAACTCTTACAATCTCACCACTGCGATCGCTACCTTTTCCTAATTAAACTTCTCCATCAGAATCAGTCTTTACTTTTACAGACGATGGGATGTTCCTATACACCAGAAGTGATGGTGAATTAATCAGCCCTGACAACTTCGTAAGGAATTTGGCCTAACCATTAATTTAAACAAAACCAAGGTCATTGGCCAAGGGGTTAGCAGTGCGCCGGAAATTCGGACTGAAAGCAACACACTAGAGGTAGTAAATGAGTTCCCTTATCTGGGATCCACCATATCTAAGAACCCCTCCCTTAATTTCAAAATAAGCAAGCGTATTAACAGAGCAGCAAAAATGATGTCGCGGCTCAACACACGCGTCTGGAGAAACCCGATGCTGATTTTAAACACGAAGATGCAAGTCTACAGGTCTTGTATGCTGAGCATCCTCCTCTACGGCAGTGAAACGTGGTCGCTGTATTCACACCAGCAACGCAGACTCAACATTTTTCATTTACGAAATCTTCAAAGAATACTACGCATCAATTTATAAGATCACATTTCGAACAACGCGATCTTGCAACGAGCCGGATTATAGGGTATGTTCGCTCTCCTGGCCAACAGACGCCTGTGTTGGCTGGGACACGTATAACGAATGGATGAAAATCGCATTCCAAAGGCTGTGCTGTTTGGTGAACTTGCCAATGGCTCGAGGTCAATCGGAAGACCAAAACTACGCTATATGGACGTCTGTAAGCGGGATATGAAAACCGGAGGTATCGACCTAGCAAATTTGGAAGAACGTGCGTCAGACAGAAAGAGCTGAGGGAGACTCATAGAGGGAGAAGCTTTAAAGGTCTACCATGCCCATATGAAGCCACGGATCAAGAGAACAGTTGGACAGATGTCACGTTTTCGAAATCAAGCACCCATTACCTGTAGTAAATGTGGAAACATCTGCCTGTCTAGCATAAGCCTCTACAGCAACAGACGACGGTGCAGTGAATAAAATATAAGTAAACATGGAAGAAATAGTGATAATAAATACCCACATGCAAAAAATAACAACCAGAAGTACAGACTAAGGAAAATAACGAGAAACTCAAAAACAGAAAATCATCTGGGAGTGATTGAGACCGTAGGCCTACGGCAGTGACGGTAGCCAATTACAACTATCGGTATTTTCACTTTGCAAAACCTGATTCAATTTTTCTATTTCAAATGGCTCTTGTAAGCGCGGCAATTTTCTGAGAACAAGGTACTTCTCCCGCTACTTTCTGTCACTTCTCATTAGGCACCAATCGAAATGGCAACTCGACTCAAACGTAGAACTTCACAGGACTTCACTTGCGCAACAATACCAAAAGCGATGACAACGATCCTTCAGGAATTCTTCTTCCCATCAACTCTTCTAGCAAAAAAACTTGGTGGGTGAGTTGGCTACCGTCAGTCTCGAATGACTATGGTCTTTGTCACCCCAGATATTTTTAATTATTTTTCACCTTAGTCTGTACTTCCAGTTTCTTCCTTTTTGCATTTGCATACAT
>JALGAQ010000009.1:2393533-2416092 GCA_028829895.1 Sinotaia quadrata | reverse complement strand
AGAAATCAATATGGCCGAACTTGCGGCGGAAACTGAGCCAATCAAATCGGTGCACTTTAAGAAACAGCAGCAAGCGTTCGAAGCGAAGGCTTGCGGGTGCACTACAATTGTGAACTATATTTCTTGAGCGCATATCTCCTGGCTTGAATCTCCCTGTAACGTCAGCGTGAACTTTATATTGATGAAGCTTCGTATAGTTCCCGAAATGTCTTTCGAAAATGATATTTGTGTGGAACACGCATAAGGCACAACGGTATCATTAAATCACGTAAATGTCCCTGATGGATGCCAAATCAATGAACAGGAGATGTGGTATGTTCGGGTTGTGAATCCTTCTGTACATAGACCTGGTTCACGTTCAAAATTCAGACAGGATTCATACGTTGATGTTCATGTTATACAGATTACTAACATTCATGGTGATATTTGGGAATTCGATCACATTACCTCATAATATGATAATAGACATAAGGTTAATAATAGGGTTGTTGACGTTTCACGTATTCGAGTTTATGAGCGTTTTATTCCCAGTCAATATAGCCCGATTTCTGTACAAATTAATAGCACGCATTCAAAAACTAAGGGCTTTGGATACTACTGTGAACGATTGATTCGCACACGTAAAACGGTAAGTGTACAGTTCACCTCCGTCCTTCTCAAGTGATCTTACTCCTACCATATCTAAACCGGACTTTCCACTAATAGACCTTCTAGAAATTTGATGGGAACCCCTGATATTATTGGCAGTTTATGGAACAGTTACAATACTTGATTGAGCAGAGAGTATTAGACAACGGGCTGAGATTGGTGTATGTGATGAATCAATGCACAGGGTTAGCGCGAGAAGCTATTACTGAATGCTATGGGAATGTACCCTAAAATGACTACTTCATTGCGAAGAAGATCCTTCGGGCAAGTTTGATACGGAACATATGTTGTCAGGAGCCATAATAACGATCTATACAGAAGATCGAAGAAAACTCACGGCAACGCAGGCGCGTTGGTGATCAAGGCGGAAATGTCAGTTTGCTCTCCTGCAGAAAGGTCGTAAAGCCAAAATGAACACAGTGAAGAATTTCAACTTATCGTGTGCACTCTACCCGACGACGCTAGGCACATTTGAGGCAAGGATGGCCAACCGCAAGACAAGCGATACTGACGAGATAAGTATCTCAGACCTGTGTACATTTGTTGATAAGGAATCGCGGGTTAGATGGGCGTCTGTGTTGAATTCATGAAACCAACGAAAATGTTTGAAAGACGGAATCAGACTGGAGACAACCCGATAAGACGTATCGAAACGAGCCTTCATCAGACGGGAGCAGAAGAACAGTGGTTCATAACCATGCGAAGGGCGGAGTTAATTAAGCGCCTAGTATGTTACCAGCCACGTAGGTTAGAGGATTGCCAAATGTACTCTCAGATGTCTCTAGAACAGCGTCAAAATATGTTCCATCGAGACGGCTTGTGTCTAAGAGGTAAATATCAGAGCGAAGTCTGTGATATTAGGATGCTTGTGATACTGCTGGGTGCATAAGGCAGCCTTACAATTTGCTTCTCTATGAAATGCCAGTAAAAGACACCGATATCAAGACCAGCATTGTATGGCGACGAACAACGAGCCACGAAATATATGCTTCGCCAAGATACAGGTGAATAATGATGAACCTAAAAAGGAATAACAGAGTACGATCTTCTAGATGATGAGTTGTAAGCCATTAATGGTGCTTCATTGCAAAAGTACTGATTCTCTTGAATTTCCCGATGAAGACAGTTTTTTTCTGATGGAGATTATGTTAACTGTTGCAGAGGTTTATGTTCTTGAATGTGCATACTTATATCCGAATGACCCGCTTAGTGTGTTCTTCAAATACTGCGATGGCTCTGACTGACAGATGAATATGTTTATCGTATGCCGCACAACAACTTGCATCTACCAGCGTCTCACATGAAGTTTCTGTTATAGATACTGCTAAGTTATTTAATATAAGATTCCGGTTTGAAAAGGCGGATTCGTCACATATGCATATTATGTTAGAGAAATTGATTATGAGTGGACAGGAAAGGTCCAGCTTTGTCCTTTCTCTGGTTATAAGATGAGGAAATGGTTCAACGACGGAGTGGGAATCATGGTCAAAGGCTTTCACGTCCATAGCTACCATGCGATGCACATCACCTGTATCCTTTAAATAGTGGTCAAATACAGGTGAAAGTATGTGCGTAAATTTCAATTTTGGTGAATTTCAGTAGACATACGCTCACTTCATAGCTTTATATTTGACATCTTGCGGGCGTGTCAGATTCTACATGCGATTAAATAACTGGATGTCTAATTGTTCATACGTTGTCTTGTGCGGTTGAGTTAATTTGGATATAAAAATTTTATAGTGTCCTGCGTCGGTTATCGTCACTTGAATTCCCAGAAGGGTCCCAATGCGGTAGAGAGAATTGTAATTACAATATTTCGGTGCGAGTCAGCGTAGGGTAAAATCGTAAGTCAGTGCGCGTTCACGATAAAAGGGAACTTAATTTGAGGGTCATACGGGACATTGAACCAGGTCAAAGGAAGTAGAATTTGTGGCGGATTTGGTGGGCGCTCTCGGGAATCCCTCACCAGTACATTCCAGCACCCGCGATTGTAAGAAGTTTTTCTAATTAAACTTATCTCTACCGTTGCGGATAGTTTCACAACTAGAGATATTCGCTCCAATAAATAACAATGAAGGGCCAAATCCTCGAAAGACACTTATATGCATGCGATACTAAATCAAGTGTACAATTAAATGGGTGTACAATCTATTCCAATATCAACTGAAATTCTTCTACCCATTGTCGCATGCAAGTCTGATTCCCTTTCCCAATCCTTGATAAACTGGTTCTTGTTCAAACGTTTATTGTATGACTTTGATGCTTGTTATTCGCTTGTCTTGACCAAGAGCAGTTTGCGCAAGGCTTGTGTATTATTATCTGTGATAGTAACATTTTGCATTTATTTCCTTACCTTACATTTCAATCTTTCTCTTGAGATATTTTGGGGGTCCGTTTCTCAAAAACTATCGTTCTTTTGAGGGCTTCTACAACATTAGCGCTTGCCTCTGTTGCTTAAAGATTTCATCGTAGAAAACGTTTAACCAGATAAACGTTTCCTCTGCCAAGCAGGTATTGCAAGCGTGGAGATACGCGCCAAATCGATATCAATCAAGAACCAAGTTTCTCGACTGAAAAGGTTATGCGATTCTATGAGATAAAATAATAATAACTTTACAAAAAATACAAACCTCAAAGGTTTGAACACACACTCCGAGACCTCTTGTAAGTTGGATTGTTTTCCGATCACAGGAACAACTATAAAGATTTAGTAAAATACAATATTCAACGGGTCACTTGCTCAGAACAACAACGCTCACCCACGACGGTAAACGACCAATACAAATATGCAGTTAAATAAGGCGGTAGAACAACAAAATAAACAAGGGTCAGGTCAATATAGGGGTTAGGAGGTATAGGGAGTTGGGGTATGCACAGGGTAACTTCTTTACACCTTCCACCAAATCCACTCTCTGTGGACCTGGTTCAATGTCCCTCTAAAGCTCACCGCCCCCCGAGCTAGACTTAAGGTTATCGCCACCGTCCACCGAGCATACAGCTTCTCCTTACATTGGCTTAGCTCAAATAGTAAAATTATAACTCTTGCTACAACAAAATAAGCCAATCCCCTAAGGACTCGGATGGCGATAACCGCCTCCCTCTTGCAACAGCGGGAGCCAGCCACTTAGAGACTCAAGGGACTAAAATCAACGTGCATCCCGCAGCCTTCTAATAAACACATCTTTCTTATTGCATCGCGCTAACCCCAAATGAAGGTCAACAGCATCACATCTTGATGATTTTACTTTGCCATTATACGGTGAGGTATGTGGGCGTGGTAATTCCTCGCTCGATCCAACATGCCGAGGTAGCGTAGACTGAATTACATCGGGACCTGAAACGTCGAACGTGTAATCAATTAAAGCGTCTGAGAGTGGTGAATTTATGGAAGATTCTTCAAAGGTCACAGCCTCAACATTATGTGCAGAAAGTAAATCTGAGTCCAGAGCAAATCAGAGTCACCTTCCGGAGAAAATTGTCCCAAAGCATCGAAACAAAGTCGCGTGGTAACGGTTGTCGCAAAGCGATGAGAGTCGAACGGCTTAGAAATATCGCTTAATCCCGCGGTAGATTCACCAGAAAAATAATATGCTTCTTATAACCCAACGTTGACAATCACGTCCTTCGAAGAGCTAACATCATATTCAGGCGTAGCATTTGCTTTGACAGGTAAAAAGAAAGGCACTTCAACCCTTGAGGATTGCACAACTGAAGACAAGCAACCCTCCTTCTGGGACCTTGGAACGATCAAATCCTCCGATAAAGGTGGCATATTAGACAAAACAACATAGCCACAAGTGTCAAAGCGCCAAATCAAGATCAGTCTCAAACTTCAGATCAGTCACAGTTTCAAATGCCTCACCTGAGATCTCAGCAAGGGTCATTTCAGGATCAGTTAATAACTCAGGTTCGGGTGCCCCTTCCACCAAAACTTCAGATTCGCGTGGCACCAACGACTCAGCCTCTGCGCCATCGGTATCTTCAAAGTCCGCCTCTTGCAACACTTTCCGATGCCGCTGAATAGATGAGTCGGACTGAAAGGCGTTCAACCTACGGTCACTGGCATACGAGGGAGCCACTGGCCCTAAAAAAAATCCAACCCAGCCTTGTACGAACAGCATAAGGCTCTTTCGGTTTGCCCGACCGGCATTCCACGGGTCTGTGGGCGTCCGGTAAATCTGATCCATTGATGTCCGATTCTGCAAGTTTCTGGAGGTCAACCTGTTTCAGGTGTTTCCACCTATTGGCGTAATCGACAGTCGGGTTAGACGCGCATCCTATCGGCAACTTAGACATCATCGATCCGAATGGCCTCAAATCGGTCCGCTGATCTGAGTTCTACACCTACATAGCAGGGGTTAGCACGCTCTGTAACTCTTTCCGGTTGATAGGAGCCCCAGAATTTCGATAAACCTGGAGATATGCGCAAGTCCCGACCAGCAAGAATACTTTTATTCTATCAGAAATCTTTTATGCGAATTTAAATAATAAACAATAATACAAGGTATATACATTGTAAAATCTTTCTACGGTTTATCTTATAAACCTGTTTATTCAACCACACTGCAAATGTTTTGTTTCCCTATCCTTTATTCGTTATCCCTTCTTGTATGTATAAAACTTTATTTCTATTGTGTTATCCCAAATTCTGACTATTCTTCCCTTATTCTTTGTTTATATGGTTTTTTTACATTGAGCGCAAAATTTTTTCAAGTCTGATGTAACGCATTTTCCTGGCCACGTATGTATTGTACCCTCTTTTTATATCTCTTTGTAGAACCTGGCAACCCTACTCGGCAGGCAGTCAAGCAAGATCGAAGGCCGTAACTTGTTTATACACTGACCTTGACTTCCATTGTTGTACCCACGTGTATTCCGTTGACGGTTGTAATATACTCGCTCTTTCAACTCTTGTGTCTTCTCTCTCGCCCACTACGGCCAACTGTGTGCTGTTATCACGCTTTTCTAACTCATTCAAGCTACAATGCTTGAATTCTAGATTCCTGCGACTAAACCACAATAAAGGTCATTTACATCCTTTTCAGCTGTAACCGTTCATCGATTCCAGACGAAGAACACTGTGCTCAGAAGACGACTCACGCTACACTGAAAAGTCAGGCTGGTTTTGTCTTTGCTATCAAGAATTGTTGAAGCCTGAAAAGTCAGGATTTTTACATTGAGGAGAATTTTTCCTTATTGTTATTAAATTCCCCGGAGGAGGAACAATTCATGTTCGTGCTCTTGTTGTCATTTATTGATATTTTTAGAAACCATTTGCTGAATTACCCAATATTATCGTAAAAGAAAGATCTCGTTTGTTCTTATTAGCGAAAGTATTACTTGTTTTCAAAATTTAACGCGTACGAGAATAATCTGTTCGAGAGGAGTTTACAGTTTTTGAATTGTCCGTTGGATAGTGTCGTCTTTGTAGAAATTCTACAATATTTCTAGGCCATTTAACTATTTGATTGAAGAAGGTTTTCCGAATTTGGAATTGAGTATTGCATTGGTCAAACATTCCGTCGTTGAAATTTTCATTTTCATTTGAGCCAACAATATTGTAAAACTGTTGAACATCATTGAACATCATATTTGAACCTGACGTATTTGACATATGAGTTCATTTTATATTCTAACACTTTGTTTGAGCATTTGATTGACAATCTTATTGCCGAGAATTTTCTCTTCAATGTTTGCATTTTATTTTCGTTGTACTGTTCTTAGAGCAATGTATTACTCCTCTGACCGTGAATCGCTAGCGAAGTGGCGTGAGTCCGATAAGTTATCAAATCCAACTTTTAGAGAACGTCAACTTGAATTAGAAGTGCTAAAGACGGAAGCGAGACTTGCTAAACTGGAGCACGAGGAGAAACTACGAGTAGTTCCCTCGCTTAAAGCTATGTCGGGATGTACGACCCCGTCACAAGACTTAAGTCAGCAAAGACGGACTACTTCACCTGTAGGTTATATGACCTCAGATTTCTTTGCCAGCGACAACATGTATCAGTCATGTCAAGTAAAGACTGAGTCACTCAACGCTCAAGTGTCGGCAGTAGCTGATTGGTTATCTCAGCTAGAAGAATCGCGACCAACTCTATCGAACTTTCATGGCTCGCCTAACACGTATTTGTCGTTTATCGAAGAGTTCAAGAAAAAGTGGCCAAGCGAATAGATGATGACGGTAGGTGCTTAAAGTATCTGTTCCAGTATTGTAAAGGCCAGGGGAGGGCTGCAATATCAGGGCGCTTTCATTAATCGAATAGTCGAGGATACGCAAATGCTAGAGAAATTCTACGCGATGTCTATGTTCCCAGTTGTTCAGCTAAATCTGTAGACATGGTTAAAGTTTCCAAGCCTCATCTAGAACATAGAAGACTGGTAGACTTTTGGGCCTCGAAAGACCAAGGTGGGTTACAGAATGCAGCCGTGGAATATCCGGCATGGCATATTCACTGTCCGGGTCACTCCCAAAGCATTCAAAGATTTCTCAGCGGGCTTGCCCTATGAACTGATTCATCAAATAAATCAGCCTTAGCCCTTTGTCAGATACTCTGGTCAACCAGGATTTGGAAGGGCTGCATAAACTTCCAAAAGTGCTTGGGGTTTCCATCAAACTTCGGAAGATTTAGTTGAGTCGCTTCACCTCTGTATTGGCTATGGAAATGAGCATTTTGGGGCGGCGTAGGTGACTGGATTACGTACCGTTGTACGTGTCTCAGTTCTTCTCTATGTTTGACTTCAGAACAGATCAAATTTTTTGGAGAATGAACAAGCGCCTTGTGCTTTCTGCTTGGCCTTAATCTGCTTTTTTCTCTTCAGCCGCAGTCGTTGGAGCCGTGCTAACACCTCCTACTCTCTTTAACTCAAATCATCATCGGATGGCTCCGCGAGGATCTGCTACCGTTCATTCGTTTGTTTCATCGTCCGGTCAGTTGCCTTCAAGTAATCATGATAGGGTTTATGAACATGGCTATTATCGTCACTGAACGCTTTATTGTTAACTAAACAATAAGAAGATTTAGCGACCCTATCGGCAAAATGATCCCTATCTGAATTATGACATGAACCCGGATTAGAACCAGAGATAGAAACCAAGACTTGCCGGGTCTTCTCACAAGTAGGGCGCTCCTCCGATCCAGTATCCAGATATTTTCTTGTTTCTTAGTTGTAGGCAAAATGTTCGTATCCAAACCATGTATTGATACCACGAGTTCTGAACAGCACGGAGGGCGTTACCTTCGCGTATTAATCTGAATCGTGTCTTCAAGAAATGGAACTGATTCGAGAATTGTAATAATTCTTCCAGGGAAGAGTTTACGTACACTACCTCGATGGGTCACACAAAAGGGCACAAAGCACATGCCACGATAAGAAATGTCCAGAACGAGCAGATAGACCATAACTGAATTGTCGATAGAAATAGGGATATTTACCGTAGAAGCGGGCGCTCTGAACACCAATCAGTCAAGCAAGATCATTTGTAACGGGCACCATAAATTACAAGTAAGAAAGGAACGTTAAAACAAGGAAGCAATATTAGGGGTAATCACGGGGTTTGTGGCAGTTGTAAGTCAAACGGCGAATGAATTATTGTTCTTCTGCACGCTCTATTGCTTCTTCTTGCACAATGCTTGCCGGGCGCGCTAGATGTCGCCGTTTTTCTGCCTGCCGATCTTCCGCACTTTTGACCGGGATATTCGTCGGGTCGCTGTGCTTGAAGTCATCAATCTTAGAATAGTTGGAATTACGAAATCTAATGCTATCGTATGAGTGAGGCTGACTAATTGTAGGAAATGAACCAGGGTTGTCAACAGAAGTTAAAACGGAGACTTGCCGTGCCTTCTGAATGAACCTGGGTTCTCCGTCTGCGAAATCCAAGCGGTCGAACGACATAGTCATTTCATCTGCGATTTTCGGCTCCAAAGTTCTTTCCCAAACAAAGTTTTGGGGAAGTCATAGCTTTGAGAATTGTAGAAAACGTTTAACCAGATAAACGTTTCCTCTGCCAAGCTGGTGTTGCAAGCTGGGAGATATACGCCAAATCGATATCAATCAAGGACCAAGTTTCTCGACTGAAAAGGTTATGCGATTCTATGAGATAAAATAATAATCACTGTACAAAAATACAAACATCAAAGGTTTGAACACACACTCCGGGACCTCTTGTAAGTTGGATTGTTTTCTGATCACAGATACAACTATAGAGATTTAGTAAAATACAACATTTAATGGGTCACTTCCTCAGGACAGCAACGCTCACCCACGACGGTAAACGACCAATACAAATATGTAGTTAAACAAGGCGGTAGAACATCAAAATAAGCAAGGGGTCAGGTCGATATAGGGGGCAGGATGCATAGCATAGTGGAACTTCTTTACAGTCCCTCAAAAACTATCGTTCTTTTGAGGGCTTCTACAACATAAGCGGTTGCCACTGTTGATAAAGATTTCATCCTAATAGAACAGAACCATATGCAGTCGACGTTGTTTGGAGCTTGAAATTTGGATGAAAATTTGAAAAAAAGCGTCTTTATAGGAAACCATAAATGAGTACATTACAGATCTTAAAAGTTCGAATATGTACGCCGAATAACCCTCACACAATGGATCACCATAACAGTAAACACAACTGAAAAGAGTTATCAAACTCTTTCGAAAAGAAGGAACACTTGCGAGCTACCCCAGCGCAACCTGCGCTGTCACCAAAACTAAGTTCAATAAGGTCACAAACAGGGAATGCATTTAATAAGCAAATTCATGTCAATACGGGGGATGGGGTGCCACCAAAGGCATTGGAAATTCATAGGGGGAATTCTTCTACTCCGCCAAAACAAATCGGCCACGATTTCAAATTCCTTTAACCTGTTTCAATGTGCCCTGCCATCTTCGACTAGTTTCTTGGTTGTGGTCGTCGCTCACCGACCCACGGCTGTGCACTGCGCTGGCTCACACTGAAACAGTACAATTATAACTCCTGCTGCAACAACGGGAGCGAGCCCCTTAGAGACTCGGGTGACGAAAACCGACGCCCTACTTTCGTCCTTTTGTTAAACTTGACTTGTGTTTTATAATCCATCTCATGTTTCGTTTACGGTTAAATGGTAATCTGACAGCGTGACCGTATGGCTGGTGCAAATTGCAAGTGACCCTTCTTTGTCGAATAACTTTATTGACTGTTTTCAAATGTACTCTATACATCAGTGATTCATCGTGTTAAAGTAATTTGAGGTACTTATTCCAACTTCCTTATTTTTCTGTTTTACTCAGGTATGGCATATTTGCTTCAGAATGGCATGTACCTTTCGAAGTAATTGTATCTTGAACGATATTTGCTTGTGCGGACATCTGTGGGCCTGATTCTACCTGCGACTACAGAGGAAACTTTGTTCGGATAACGCTAATTTTTAGCGTTCTCAGGCCTGAGAACGTGCCAGAAAAGGAGCCAAATATCCTTCGATCAAATTCTTTTTTATAGTATTGGGCCGCTGGTTCATTGGTGGAAAAACTAGATAGTGGCGGAAAATCAACGTCATACTGATGATTGGTTAACTGGTAAGGTGGACATTTTCGAATGCAAAGAAGTTTACGACAAGAAACAATTTTCTCGAAGGAATTTTAATGCGATTATAAAGAAATTACATGTTAAAATAGGGAACGTAAATTTCAGTAGCTTGAAAATACACTCCGAAAACATTCAAGAGGATCGTTATAGTGGTTATGTGCTCAATGTGGATACCCAATTACCAATTATTACTTGAGCTTCACGCTAATATCTCAGTAACATTTAAACAGATAAAACAGTCAGAAATGTTACAAAAGCATAATGGGTGCATAAAAACTTTACATACCGGTATGAAAGGATTCAGGGTTCAAGGATATGGAATAAGGAATTCAAATGGGAATCTTCTAAAGTCGGGTCATAATATACCATACATATAAGAGAAGTATTATGCTGCTTTCTAACACAAAACTCAATAAATACATCGCTTTATACATGAAAGTCGTTGTAGAAAGCGTTTAACCAGATAAAAGATTCCTCTGCCAGGCAGGTATTGCAAGTCGGGAGATATGTGCCAACTCGATATCAATCAAGAAACAAGTATCTCGACTGAAAGGGTTTATGCGATTCTAAGAAAAACTAATAATAACTGTACAAATATACAAACCTCAAAGGTTTGAATACACGTCCGAGACCTCTAATACGTTAGACAGTTTCTGATGACAGACAACTATAAATGGTTAATAGAATACAAAACAGGACAGCACACTTTCTCAGGACAACACGTTCGCTCACGCCGATAAACGACCAATACAAAAGTGCAGTCAGAAGAAGTGGTAGAACATCACATAAACAAAAGGTCAAGTCAATATAGAGGGTAGGTTGTAGCAGGATGGAGAGTTGGGGGACGCACAAAAAATTTCTTTACACCGCCCACCAAATCGGACACGATTTCAACTCTCTGTGGACCTGGTTCAACGTCCTCTAAACCTCACCCCCCAGCTGGACTTACGGTTGTCGCCAAGGCCCACCGAACCTACGGCTGTTCCTTACATTGGCTGAGCAGAAATAGTACAATTATAACTCTTGCTGCAACAGCATAAGCCAATCCCCTAAGGACTCGGGCGGCTACAATCGACTCCCTCCTCACTCGCAACGTTCTATTAAACACAACTTCCGTATATCACTCCGTAAGACCCCGTCCTTCGTCCGCACTATTGCTGCCCGAA
Organism: Sinotaia quadrata; assembly: GCA_028829895.1. Lineage (NCBI taxonomy): Eukaryota > Metazoa > Mollusca > Gastropoda > Architaenioglossa > Viviparidae > Sinotaia > Sinotaia quadrata. Next base: position 2,404,716 of record JALGAQ010000009.1, on the reverse strand, counting down.
CCGCGCCGTCGTCTGAGAGCTCACAACTGTCTATTATACCTAGCGGCCACCTTTCCCGAGGCAGTTGTTCATCCAAGAGGATCATGACGTCTCCCACGCTCAAGTTCCTACGCACTGCGAGCCATTTTTGCCTTACCAAGAGAGTGGGCACGTACTCGTCCACCCACCGTCTCGAAAACAGCCCCGTCAAATAGTTTGTCTGATTCCAACATTTCGAGTATCCATCTTTTGTGGTACCAGGCACTATGGAACTAACGTTTGGGCGCAACAGCAGAAGATCGTTAGGATTCAGCGCTATCAGATCTTTCACGTCTGACTTCACAGGCACCAAGGGGCGGTTGTTCAATATACGTTCGGCTTCAGCCATCACAGTCAGCAGCACCTCGTCGTCGATGGTCTGTATTTGCACCATGGATCTAAGGACCTGCCTTACCGAACGTATCACTCTTTCCCATATCACCCCTCTATGGCTGTCCAGTGGCGGGTTTAAGTGCTGCTGCACGGCGTAAGCCAGCAGCCTGTCGTTGATACCCTTCTGCGACAATTTCTTGAGAGCCGCGGCTATTTCTGCTTCTGCTCCCGTGAAATTCGTCCCATTGTCACTGTAGATATGAGACGGCGGTCCGCGTCGGGCAATGAATCGCATCAAGGTTATTATGAAGGCATCCGTCGATAGGGAGTGAGCTACTTCCAGGTGGACTGCTCTCGTTTGGATGCAAGTGAAGAGGCAGCCATACCGCTTCTCCATGCTCCTTCCACGCTTCATTAACATCCGTCCGAAGTAGTCCATTCCAACCCGCTTGAACGGGTGCCAACCCTTGTCTACCCGTTCCGCGGATACAGTTGCCATCACTTGCTGCAGTGCGCGCGCATACAGCTTCCTGCAGATGAAGCATGCCCCGATTACCCGCTTACTGCCGAGTATCCCTGCACGATCCAGAATCGCTTTCGAATTGCTGCTAGTACTTGTCAAAACCCTGAGTGCCTCTCCAACAGGTTATAATGACGAATGATTAGATCGATCACCGGATGAGTCTTAGGCAGGATAATAGGGTTTGGCTGAATAAGGTGCCGACGGGCATACGATAACCTCCCTCCGACTCGCAAGATCCCCCCATCTATTATCGGGCTCAAGCCCTTCAGCTTTACGAAGACCTTACTGCGTTTTTAATATTCCCTCTTAGTCAACGCCTCTAGTTCTTCTGGGTGGCTTTGCCGCTGCATTGCGCGGATCTAGTCTGCCTCGGCTTCTTACAACTCGAATAGCTTCAGGAAGCCCTTGGGTAACCTTACGTTCAGGCTCGGCTGCGACTTCGCCCTCAGGAAGGTCTTCAATCTGGAAAACCAGGCTAGTGACCTCAACAGTCTTGACCAACATGAATAGTGGCTGGACAACAGGAGTATACCCGACTCCTTCTGCGTGAAGTTGACCACCGCACTCTTTACCTTGAACTCTGGCATCGCATCTAACTTCCGCCCCCCTACTTGATTCCGGCCACTGGTCCTCTTGTTGCCATAGAAAGCCTGGTCCTCGAAACCAGGCGGCTAGGGCCTCATGTGAGGTTGTGCCTCTGGAGACTAGGTCGGCGGGGTTTTGCTCCGAGCGTACATGTCTCCATTGTTCTGGACATGACAGTTCTTGTATTGTAGCCAAGCGATTTGCCACAAACGTGCTATACCGTACTGTGGTGTTCTCAATGTAATATAGCACTATTGTGGAATCGGTCCAAAAGGTGACCTTATCTAGATGCACTCGCATCTCTCCCTTCACCGATGTAACATTCTGCACCGATAGCCTTGTTGCATTTAGCTCCATACATGATATGGAGGTTGCTTTCAGGGAAGCCACCTTCGATTTGGAGGTCACTAAAGAGCACTGTATGGAATTCTCACTACGGACCCGGCTATAGACTACTACCCCGTATCCAGTCTCTGAGGCATCGCAGAATACGTGAAGCTGTATCGATTGTACCCCTTGAGTCCCACCTTGAATACCTCTGGGTATCCTCAGTGTTCCTAGGCCCTTTATCGTGACTAACCATACATTCCATTCTTTCAAGTCCTCTCCGGCGATGTTTGCGTCCCAACCCAAACCCTGTTTAAATAATTTTTGCAGGAATGATTTGCCCGGTAAGAACACTGGCGTCACCAAACCCATCGGGTCGAAAAGCGATGAAACGGTTGATAGGATACTCCTTCTCGTATTGAAGTGGCTGGGAAGTTGAGCCGAAACTGAAAGCAGTCGGATTGGTCGTCCCATTCCAGACCCAGCGTCCTTTCTGTCTGGGCATCGTATGCCTCGATCCTTTTAGTGGACCTTGCCCTATCCTCCGCATCTACGTCCTTCAGTGCCCTAGGGTCGCCCGCCACCCACTTCCGCAATCTGAACCCACCCTTTAGTATTGCACTCTTCAGCTGACATACATAACAAGACGCTGTTTGTTCGTCTGAGAACGAAGCGAGGCAATCATCCACGTAAAAGTTCCGGTCGACCGCATTGAGAACTTCCGGCATACAGCCATCGCCCCAATCTTTCAGGGTTGGTCTAATGGCGTGATTGGCGCAGAATGGCGAAGATGTGGCCCCGAACGGATGAGCGACCATCTGATATTCCACCGGCTCATCACTCGGGTCGTCATTCTCCCACCACAAGTACCTCAGGGTGGCTCTGTCTCTCTCTGTAACCTTGACCTGCATAAACATCTATTCGATGTCTGCTGCCACCGCTACAGACCCTATCCTGAAGCGCAGTAGCACTCCCACCAAACTTGCGGTGGTGTCCGGTACTTGGTAAAGTCTGTCGTTCAAAGATTTACCGTCCGCCTTGGCAGCACAATCTAGTACCACCTTTACCTTGCCCGGTTTCCTAGGGTTCACTACGCCGTGATTTGGCAGGTACCAACGGGGTAGGAATTCCTTTGTTATGCTGTTCGACATCGAATCTCGGTAGGCCTTGAAGTACTGCGGGTCACTGCGGAACTTTCGTCCAAAGAGACGTAATAGTCCATACGCTGCGGCCTTAGTTGAAGTGGACTCTGTCGGTAGTACTTTCCACGGTAAACTTATTACGTATTGCCCATCTTCCCACTTAGTGGATTCCATCACTAGGGCTTTCCCAATCTTGTCCTCCACCGAGTAGCAGCGTTCCGGGCCTTGCGTGTCTTCGAAGTCAGCATCGTACAAGGTCTTTAACTGCTGCCGGGTAGACGAGTCTGCATGGATAGCGTTTACTCTACGGTTACAGCTGCTCGTTGGACCCATTTACCCTATCAAAGTCCATCCCAGCGTGGTACGTACAGCGTATGGCTCCTCCAGTCTACCGGCGCGGCATTCCAAAGGTCTATGAGCACTTGGCACGTCTGAACCAATGAGAATATTTATCTCAGTGTCGAGAAGGTGTGGCAGGTCAACATTTGCGAGATGTTTCCATTTCTGGGAATAGTCGGGGATCGGAGTTGACACGCACCTCGTCGGCAGGCTAGGTAACCTGAAGGCATTATGGATGTTCGCCATCCTACCCCCTTGGTCGAAGTTGCCTTTAACTTACACGTAATAGAGTTCAACATTGAGGTTCCTGAGAACGATGCACAGGGATGTGTCTACCCCATCTAACCCCAGGGAGTTGGCGATGTTCTCGTCGATTAGCGTAATGTCGGATCCGTTATCTTGCAGGGCGTTCACAATAAGAGATTTTTTGGGCCCTATAATGCGAATAGGAAGCAGCCCTAGACAGACCATACTGTCGACACCTAGGTTGGTAGAACCGCACGCGTTGACCCTCCTCTCGACCCCTTGTTCCTGCGTGCTACAGTGGAGTATTCGGTGATGATGACCGTTGTATCTCCTATCCGTTGATAGGAGCCTCAGAGTTGCAATGAACCTGGAGAGATGCGCAAGTCCCGGCCAACAAGAATACAAATATTCTATCGGAACAATGTATGCGATTCTAAATAATAAACAATAATACAAGGTATGTACATTACCTCAAAGGTTCACGTTAGTAGGTAACACCAACGCAAAGAAGTAAATGTCAACGCTTAAACCGTTATTGTCTATAAGCAATTTGTCCACAAAACAAGTAAAACAGAAACAAGTTACCTCGGAGCGAACGCTCTTGATGTAACTGTCCGCGATAAAAGTCAAAGTGAATAAAGATGGTGGTGTAGCCCACCATTAAAACAAAGGTGGGGATAGCAACAATCAGGGCGGGGGTATCACAGGGTTGGGGCTTGTCGTGGCACGGACGGGAATGAATCTTGGATTCTTCTACAACCGTTGCACCCAGCTTGCCCGCACAGTCCCCCTATGGCGCATGAGTTGGACATGTGGCCTCCCTTTAGGCATACGAAGCACGCTCCGCAGCGTCGAACTGCCGCCCACCGTTGCATCGGGGCCATACTAAGGAACAGCTGACAGCAGTCGAGATCGTGCGGGCTCCGACACAGTGTGTATAGCACTTCTTTTCCCGCCGTCGCAAATTGTCTCCCTCGGAAGGGACCAGGATTGTTCGGTCGTTGAGTCTCTCTGGTACGAGGTTGTTCTTTCCATACGGGGACCGGCTTTTCCATGAAGCTTCCGAATCGAACCTGTCTGATTTGCGACTCTGCCTCTATCAGTTTGCAAAGGTCCATAAAATTGACGTCACACTTCACTCGCGATCTCTCGTGCGCCAAAATAGCCCACCTTTTCCTAACGTCGTCCGGCAGGGTTTCCGAGATCTTCTCCAGGGTCGCCATGCCGTCTAATTCTCGGGCTCGGTCGCGTTTTTGCAGGTTTACGTAGCAACTGCGCATCCGAATAGCTAAGTTTGACAGTGACCCAGAACTGTCGTGGTGTTTCTTGAGGTTCCTAAGTAGGTCCACGATAATCGCATTTGTGACTACTTGGTCCCTACCATAAAGATTCTTTAGCACCTCCCACGCCGTAGCATAGCTGTGCGCCGCGTTGCGACTATATACTCCCAACATGGCTTCTATTGCCGGTCCGACGCAATAGTGTTTAAGATACTGCAACCGCGTGCCATCGTCAACCACACATTGCTCAACTAAATATTGAAACTGACCGACGAATTTCCAGTATGAACCTGGGTTGCCGTCGAACGGTTCAACCATTTCGAGTCGCGGTAGACCTGCTCTCAATGCTGTTAAATCGACCGCCGGGGCTGGAATCTGCGGTCAAACGATTGTGTACCTCTTCACATGGGGCAACTGCTCATTCACCCGTATGGGCTCCATGCGGCCTTCAGAGCTCTGTCCGATACTCTCGGAAGGGGAATTTACTCGAGAAATGGCGTCCTCCCGATCCATAATCTCTAGCTCCTCCACCATGCGACGTCTTCTTTCTTACCGTTTTTCGGCCCTTTCTGCATCGAAATTTGCTGGGCCGAGTACCCAGCTTCGTTCTTGTCCCTGGCCTCATATCCACTACCAAGCTTATCACCAACTAAGTGAGGTTGTCTTATAGTGGGACATGAACCAGGTTTGTCAACAGAAAAATTTTAACCCGGGACTTGCCGAGTCTTCCGTATGAACGCTGGTTCTCTATCAGGGTAGTCCAGGCGGTCCAGTGATGCCGATAATTCATACGAATTTTCGGTTCCAATTTTCGTACCCAAACCAAGTTTTGGGGAAGTCATCTCTTTGAGAATTGTAGAAAGCGTTTAACCAGATAAACGATTCCTCTGCCAGGCAGGTATTGCAAGTCGGGAGATATGCGACAAATCGATATCAATCAAGAACCAAGTATCTCGACTGAAAGGGTTTATGCGATTCTAAGAAAAACTAATAATAACTGTACAAATATACAAACCTCAAAGGTTTGAATACACGTCCGACACCTCTAATACGTTAGATAGTTCTGATGACAGACAACTATACATGGTTAATAGAATACAAAACAGGACAGCACACTTGGTCAGGAAAACACGTTCGCTCACGCCGGTAAACGACCAATGCAAAAGTGCAGTCAGACAAAGTGGTAGAACATCAAATAAACAAAAGGTCAAGTCAATATAGAGGGTAGGTTGTAGCAGGATGGGCAGTTGGGGGATGCACAAGTAATTTCTTTACAGTCGTTGAATGTTTTACACATCATAGATATTCCCTAGATTTTATGCATATAAAATATTGGCCAATTTTAATAACCGTCAACCTGAGAACTCAATATACCTTTTTTTCCATCATTTTCGTTTTATTTTTACAATGCTATAAGACGATTAAACTGAAACGATAGAAATATCTTCGACTATGTATCGCGATATTTGAATTCACCGCATTTCTGTTTTAGTTGACACTTTTGAGGTAGGCGTAGATATAATTGAAATGTTTGGTAGCTCATCTCACCGTGATTTTTGTTCCGATCACGGTTGCGAAAGCTGTCGCGACATATCTGAAAACGTAAGTTTTTATTTGTTACTTTTTTAAATGTATAATACATCAATTATCGGTTATGTGTATGTTATAAATACTGGTAAATTCATATCCTCCATTAATAACTGCACCTAACGCGTTAGGTGTTTTATTGAGCAGCTATCTTAACTGTTTTTTGCAAATAATGATATCGTGTAAATTACTTGGTTCCTCCTGTGCTGCCAGAAAGTAGGGATTGTTAAACCAATATCCAACAAGTGGGATAAAGTTATTCCAGCCAACTATGGACCGGTTATACGTGATGGCCGGCTTGGTCAAGTTGATGCAAAAGATTCTCCGTTCGAACTTCGTCAACACATCGAAAGATAGTCTGTTTTCTCCAGAACAACACTGCATTGTTAAAGGAAAATCTTGGGCTACCAATCTAATGGTTGCTAGGGGGAAATGGTGCGCATCAAGAGAGATTCCTGTCCATGCGATATTGCTCTATAATGTCGATCAGGACATTCTACTAAGAAGGCTCGTATCACTTCAGTCAACCATAGCCATTTACAATTCTTTGTGTTTTTGGTAATGTTTTTTGAGATTCTTACAAAAAGCCTTTGACCATGAACCCTCCCTACCCTTGTAATCAATTATATTTTGTGATGAAAAAACTTGGCATAGGCGGTAAGATATTGAGATGGATCGAAACCTAACTCAAGAGACATGTCGCTGTTGAGAATGCCCTCTCGACAGGACGCATCGCTTATTCGGGGATTCCTCAAGGTGCTGTACTCGGTCTTTGTCTGTTCTCGATCTTTGTGCATGACCTCCAAATCACCCTGTGCTCGCAGTGACCTGAAAATAAAGTTATTGGGAAGACGTACAAATTCTGTAAGATGATCGATGTTCTACGTCAAATAAGCTACCTATCACTCCTAAGTAATCGAAGCTATTGGTATTTGGTAGGTTACTTCAGGATGAAATCTTTCCCATGGACTCCTCAGCTAAAGATCTCTCCGTCAGTAAAGAGGACCTCAAACCGGTCGACCATGTTACAGCTAGGAGTGCAGGGTTGACGGCGTTTGGATGTGCCGGCGGACAGTCTCCGAAGATTTTCAAGACGATGTTCCCGAATTACATCCGGATGATTCTAGAATATGGGTATCCCGCCTATCATCCCGCTACGAGAAACGAAGACACTCGTTTGGAATATGTGGGAATATTAACGGCGAGGATGATTTCCCAATTCAAATATGTAAAAGACTGATTTGTTCACATTGAAACAAGTGACTCCATCTTTTCAAACTCGTCGTTCTCAAAAAGTTCCAAGGTTTGCATACTATAGTTACCCGAGCTCCGGACAATCGAACAAGGGGGCACAACCGTAGGCTAATGATCAAGCGATCATACGGTCTCAAACACGTTTACCACCTGTCGTATAGAGCAGTATCGTCTAGAAACGCCCCTCCTATCCGGCCGTGAACGCCACCTCCGTGCCCACGTTTATAGCGTCACTGGACGAATGTTTCAAAAACTATGCCAAGGAAACCGTTAACTGACCCATCCCAGGAACTACTCTGTCGACCATCGATGGAGTTTCTACGGTCTGAGGGTTCGAACGTGGGAGATTCTCACACTTTCTACACTTACGACTGAATCTTCTCCCTCTTGACTGATATTATACGGCTATCAATGTTCAAGCACATTCAATTTTTAAAGACAGAAAGCAAAATCATTTCCGTGTGTTTTAAAATTTTATACTAGTCGCATAAATGCGATTTCGGCTCATAGGTTTTTATGTGCCACAGAAGTTTGCTTCGAAAATGTTCGATATTTTTATTCATTTCTTCTCAGGATCTGCCTGTTCCACTTATTTTCCATGCTTTGTGATGTCATTTATTTAAATACTGTTTTGCGGCGTAATGAATTTCGGAAGCGTTAATTAAAGAGGAAGATCATTCGGTTCATTTCATTGGATTGTTTCTCCTATATCAGGATGAATCTGCTTCGTTTTAATGAAATTTAGGGATTTGAAACGAATGTTGTATCCGGGCTCATTTGGAACATATCTTATCAAACTTTTTTTATTCATCTGATCCAACTGTCGCACTTAATACGACTTTTGATGTAGATGGTCACACTACGTAGCCTGTGATGCTACAGAAATCATAATCAACAAGTTTGCGTTTTCATGTTCGACCTAATTTTATCCGTTGTGTCGAACGATTATTCTGTGTGATTATGGTAATCACTTTTGGTCAAGTAGCCGCGTCGATCAATTGCAGTTACTGCACTTCACGATAGTGATCAGATTTGATGGAAAATTATCAACAATCCGGTGCTTCCATAATCGTCAGTTTTATCCAATAGTTTTTCAGTCGATGAAGTATATAGATATTTCTAAATGGAAATTAGGTTTTTGTTCCCAGAACTATTGGTTATTTAAAATAAGATGGGACTAAATTATTGAACCTGTTTCATTACCTTATTTGTCTCAAGCAGTTGATGTTTCCCCACTCAGAATATCATAACATTTATTGAACAGTAAACATTCACATACCATGTTGGTATCCCATTCAGACATCTGCTTCGGCTTGGGTGACTAAGCAGTTGTATGACACTGAGTCTCACCGAGTTAATCTTAATGCCCAGGTTTAGCGCTGCAGTCCGTCAATATGTACGCGCCTGTAAGAACAATTTCAATATTCTTTCATCTTGACTAGTTTCTTCATGTCTATGTAATCTATTATCACGAGGTAGAAGTTGTTTATGGCCACGTCCATAATTGCTGCACCATTATTGTTATATTTGCACCATCTTGTAGGACGTACTTCATGTCTATCAAATCATGTTCAAAAATAGGAAACTACAATCTTTACGAGGAACTCAGGATTTACGTTTTTGGACGCTAGTAACCAAGAAATTCGTTCAAGCGCATTTCAGAATAGTTGGACGCTTTGAGAAATCTGACACTGACGTAGAGATTATAGTACCGTTTCTCAGTGATTTAAGGATTGCTATCTCCTCTTGATCAATTTTCATTGCCTCAACAAACCAATTGTAGTCCCATTCACTGGTTTTCGAACTCTTGAATTTGATTAAAAGGCGCTCATGAAGGTATCAAGTAGAACTTCCCTTGTATGGGCTGTAGGAAACATTCCTTTTTTCGGGCTTTTGTTGACGTAATTACACGTAAGTTTTCACCTTCGGTAAAGCAAGAGCATTTCAGGTGTTTGCTAGAACGTATCATAGATGCTTTAGTTTCGTTATCTAACTTCGCCATATAGACGGGAGCTTTGAGAATGAGATCATTTTTCTCCTCTTTTTGGATCTGTGGTTCAAGACCAGTCATTGCAACTTAATGGAAGTCAAACGGATCGATGTGCTTACTTTGATTCTGGCTTATACGTCAATGTACCTATTTTTATTACATAATATATTTGATTATCAGGGAAGGGAGGGCCATTATCAAAGACAATACCATATACACAAATGGAGAATTTGAATAGTCATGTTTGACTGAAGACTAAGAATCCGGCAACTTAACCCAGGGATTTGGAGTAGCGTGCCACATATGTTTGCACTCTAAGCCAAGCTTGGCGCTATCAAATCATTTACAAGAGTATCACCCGCGAAATGGATTACAAATTAATCATAATGAGCTAGAAAGCAAAAAGAACATGATGCTAAACGTTTTTTAAGTTTTGTGCTTGTCATTCTATCCATTAAAGTTTCAGCCACAATATGCTAACTGCAAGCACACCATTCATTTCTACTCCACGCCACGTTTCATCGTGTTGTCATTGGATCTCGTGGTTCTTTCGACCCAATCCTGGTAGTTGACAAGAGGCAACACGACTTAGATCACGTCATTTTTTCATGTTTTGGGTTCTGTAGTATATCAGAATTCGGATTGGGCGAATTTGGCTGGTTAATTTATTGAATAAACAGCTACAACGATAAGTCGACGATAATTAATAGAGTTAGTATAACGATAAATGCATAGGTATGTAGCGTATGTTACAAGTTCATCACGTTCATCGCGTTTTCGAAGTAGGGGCATATTTATTTCAGTGTTTTGAAAGTGAATGTAGACAGCGAACAACACAAATGCCTCGGATTGATTTTAAAATGTTGACATTCAAGAGGTTGATATATATATATATATATATATATATATATATATATATTGTAGTTTCAGATTTCCCTGTTGCGTAAAATATAGGGACGAACATGTTATTGGGCTTTGATAAAATACTGGAGACTTAGGGCTGATCGTCAAATAAGTGATTCGTTACCTTCGGAAGGATCGATATGATTGGAAGTATCAGTCCCGATTATAGATGCATCTTCTTTGGACGAATGAATCAGTTCAGGCTCTGCGGTTGGTGCTAGTTGGCGGAGAGATATAGTGTCTTTCAAGCCACTAGAGTACCTCACATGGGCATATCCCGGATTGCAGTTAAGCAGCTCTGCTTCATCAACAAGAGGTTCATACTTATTCATCCGGCAGTTCCCCTTGATCAGAACTTTTGAAGACGTCGCTAGCAATGCTGGCAATGATGTCCCAGCTGTTGCTTTCCGGTTGTAGCGAAACAGGCGCTCGTGGGTTGCTTCGTTGTTTGCAGTGCACAGTGAACAGTTGGCGACATCGAGATTTCTCGATTGTAGTGCAAGAGTTATTTCTCTCCAGATTGTTCCGTCGAGCCGTTCCCTTTGACCGTTACTTCTTGGTTTGTACGTAGTAGTGCGACAGGTTCTAGTGCTTTTGCTCTGAAGGTACTGTTTCAGTTCATTTGACATGAACAAAGATCCACGATCGGAGTGCAT
>JALGAQ010000009.1:2365348-2393433 GCA_028829895.1 Sinotaia quadrata | reverse complement strand
TTGTGTCGCGTCCGCTTTATCAATTCTGGTCATATCAGACATTGGTCACTGTGTTTTTATGTATCTTGTGACCAGCTGTTATGCTTTAATCTCTACAGCGTCACCTACGTATATTAAATGTTTTGGCCATTTTTAACTTTAGGCACTGTGATTCTGTCATCCGTGTTTTTTCTCAAATGGATTTCGGAAGCCACAGTCTTCATGGCCGACCGTTTTGTTTTATTTTTATTAGCTGGTTCTGTGATAGCTGCTAAATACCAACTTTTTAGCCTATCGTTCTCCAGACTTCATTATTAGACTATCTAAACTTTGGTCACTTGTTCATTCTATGATTCCATTATTGTTGACACGTTCTTTGCACCATATTAAATTTAAGCAGACTCTTTTATCCTATGGCTTATTCCCTTGAGCCATCGAGGGATTTTAGGTTCTCACCAAATCACTCGATTCATTAGCCTAAATCGTCGTGAGACCCCGTTATTCGCGGGGTTTACGTTCCTTACTCCTCCGCGAATATTAGATACATGTTTAAAGCGTATATTTATGATATTAAATACGTTATTAAATGTCTCCCAAACACCAGAAAGATGCTTCTACTCATTAATACAGTATTAGTTTAAACATACTGCAAACGGTTATTTATTTATCCGTAATTGTAATGTAAAAATTACTTTAATATTATATTTTAATAAAAAAGAAACGTAGGAGACAATATCGTTTATTACCGAAACACTGGAGTAGAAAGTTCCATTTCTTCTATAGAGTCAAGAAGTTGTATCATTTTTTCTTCGGGTATGACGTTTGTGGTACCCTTCTTCAGGAACATGGTTATTGGCAGCTGTTTCCGTTGTCGGTGAAAAGAGTTTTGTAGGTCGACATGGCAGAGTCAATTGCATTTGAGAATTGCAACGAACGAACCATATGAGGGTCTCATGACTTGGCAGTCTCTTGTAAATCTTTTGCTTTTGACATTAGTTCTGCCAACCGTGCCAGAGTAAGACCCTCACAATTGCATTATTTCTTACAACATTCATCATCTTAGCGCTTCCACAGAAATTCTTATCTACACTAGCTCTGATTGCTTGTTTATTTTTCTTGATGTAACGCACGATGCTTTCATTCACACCATAATGGCGTCCTACAGCAGCATAATCGTTTCCCTCCTTTATCATATCAAGCAGTTGTACTTTTTCATGTAGTGTCATAACCTTTCTTGAACGTTTAGGTTCCAGAGGTGCAGGGCGCTTGAATGACATTTTAGGTGTAAGTAATACGGTAAAACCAAATATTTAAATTGATGGTACGCACAACCAGTTGCGCAGAAAGCTGAAGCAGTCAGCCAATAACAGTTTGGCCTGTTGTTCGGTGAAGACGACAATTGAACGCTACTCACAAATAAGACGACAATCGATAAAAACTGCATAAGAGCGTATATACAACAGACATCGTGCAGAACCCGCGAGGTGGCGCTGTATGTATATCATCGTAGGTTATTTATTTTGGTTATCATTTCGTATTACTAATGAGTAATTAGACAGTGGCTCGCCAGAAGTGTTTTTGCACTCATCGGAGGAAATTCGCCAACACGTATGTGTACCATGTTCTCAGTGCGCACGAATAGCCCAAATACCCACGATGAACAAATATTAAACGCTCTGGTATGACGATGATATTTTTGCCGAGTATACAATATAATTAACTATATACCTGATTCCTGACCTCCGGAAGAACAGCAGTTCTCTCGATGGTACACTTGAAGTGACTGGTATGATGTAGAGGTGTCATCGAGCGGTCAACAGATTTTTTGACAAAATGTTTTAGACATGTCATCTGTCTTTGCCAAGAAGAACTTGTAGGTCACCGCTTTCGGAAAGGGCCAACAGGTAGGATAGAGATGCAGCGCGCAGAGTTCGTCTGTTAAATATGTGAAGGGGCTTCGATAGATGTGCCGGTAAACAGATATAAATTGCTCTGAATTCTTCCTATGCATAAAGACTGACCGATCTGCGTCGGATTACCCCGTGGATTATCCACGTAAATATTCATTGGTCGTATACTAAGATCCTAACTGGTCGATCACACAAATGGGAGCTTGTAAAAATAAGTTGATCATGTAGCATGCCTGATCGCCTAAGTTTAGCCGTGTGGTTCGTAACTCCAAAACCGCTCGGTTGAGTTACTCTTCATTCAAACATGACCTTTCATAATTATCCATTTATGTAGTTGGTATTGTTTGTTGAGATTTTTACTAGGGGTCTTTGACCATGGTCCGTCCCATGTAATTCAAATATTTGTGTAAAGAGGTGCAGATTGTAAGCGTGATAGAAGCTGTTAAGACATTGTAGCCTTAAATAGGAAGCAGTCGAAGTACAAGTACAGCGCTACCTCGCTACCAAACCAGAAGGTCAGATATGTTGTTTCGAGTTCTAGATCAGACCTAGCCCACAGGACCGTGGCTCATTGACGTGTCAATTCCAATGTGAACACAAAACGTCCGTGTATTGCTGAGGGCGAATAGTTGCTTGTCATTCTTAAAATGCCCTTATGTCGCACACATTTCGTTAAACCTCTACAGGAGAACGCGTACTAGTTGCCCTCGTGTAGTGCGGATGTTTCACAAAAATATGAAATCCACGTTGTTCGGCTATTAGTAGCTCAGTAGTAGTAGAGTAAACCATAGACTGCGAAACAGCGTTATACCACCTCAACTAGTTCACAAATGTGTTGGACGACTTGAGGATGAAACTGCTTCTGTAAGCGCATGAAATAGGCTTCATGGTCGCCGGCTTTTAGCAAGGAAAACGGATTCGAGAAAATGCGTGAGAATCTACAATGGCCACCGGTTAACATCTACTGCCTTGTGTGCTGGTTCAACGAACAGAGAGCTGGATGCAATATTAGCGTTGCCTTGATTCATATTAGATCGCCTCTTGTCTTCCCAATAAAGACTGCTATTTGCATTCTTGTTTAATCACTTTTGGTAAATCAGTGGGTGGATTTGTTTCATTTATAGGACACCAACGATATTACGTTCTTCAACTCCTCACGCTACGACTTATAATATAGATTCGCTAAAGAAGTTTAAAATTTGAAGTATATTTAAGTAAAGAATTCAGTAGTATCTTTGAGCAGTTTCGATGAATGCGCTCTATTTAACGACCTGAATAAAACTTCCGGCAGTGTATGGATTCTCTGCAATATGGCCGATGAAATCGAAAATACAGAAAACTTCACCACATATATTGACCAGAAAACTTCGGTATCAGTTCATTAAGCATTCAGAACACTCTCCAAACAGCGATTAAATCTCCAATTCCAAGACCGGAACATCTTTTCAATAATAATAATAACTCGAAGTGATAATACACGGATGCTGTTAGTTAGTCCAAGAAAGTGGGTTAAATTGCTACCACCAAAACGCGACGTGTTAATTTGCACAACACACAAATTAAGCTCCATGAAAATGAAGCGTGTCTTACACTACAAGTAGCATGTAGGGTTTCCAAAAGAAATATCCGGATATAATTGGCCCATCGCTAACTAATCAGGATAATTAATGAATATGTTCCTATGCTTCGTGTGGCATTGCAGCCAAAAGAATACTAACGTGCCATGATCACTTGTATAATCGAGACGTAAAACAAGAAAACTGATAAACACGTACGTTATATTTGACCTAAATTCATCTTAAATATGAAAATCTCAATGTTAAATAGTATATAATCTGGTCGAAGAATAAAAATCCTGCTACAAGTTCATGTAGAGGACAATAGGGCAGTGATCGCTACCGGCCACAGCGCACCGTATTTCATGATCGCAAATACACGGGGCCAGACGCTTCGATACCAAAAAATAATCCAAACGCCTGAAACATAAAATGATGCGATTCTGGATTCAAAAGCTTAACAAAATGATAAGAATACTGTTAGACCTAATGCTGCATAATTTGACGATAGCTTTTCGCGATTTTTTCGGATGCCGATATCCTTAATAATCATAAACCGTTTGGTATCATTGATCTAATCCAAATGATTCTTCGCGCTAGTTCGGTCAAGTTACCTGACTCGAACTCGAAGCAATATCACCAACAGTAAGAGTAACTTATCGAACCACCACTTGAAGCATATGATATTGGGCAACCTCCAGTTTATCAACACATCTTATGCTCAGCCCTAATCGTCTATCTACACAAGCAAACCTGATATGACAAGTGCATGCCATTGATCTGTGGTTTATGAATGCATGACGAAAATAGGAATACGTTATTTGAAAGTACCAGCTACTTAGATGGATTGTTTCACTACCTTTTTATGGAGTACATCTGTAAGCGCATTAATCGGACAGTTACAAATCTACTCTCTACTTGAATTAAATAATTAGTTCGGTAATAAAGTCCATCTGGAAATTCACCCAGCACATAAATATACAGAGAAAGATCAAAAAGGCGTACAAAGCAACGTCCAGTTTGAAGCCTAATCTGTCAAACTCAAAGAATCATCTTGAATCAGGCTGATTTACACCATCCCCTATAAAGAGTGTGACTTTGTGTACATGGAGTGAGACATCTAAAGGGCAAGTTTACATGAACATCATCTAGCGTTGAGACGAGGTGACAAGGAATCGCATGCATGACAACATCGTGAATAGGTCGAAATAATGTCTAACCAAACAACGTGATGATCATCAGTAACGGTTGATTTTGGGAACAGCATGGAACAGCAAGCGACATACAATAATTGAATTTCACTAGCATTACAAAGTTTCAATGTGTTGATAGATAAATAACACTAACCGCCTTAAATGGGCCCGTTTTCGCGTTACTTATAAAACCGTAGACCATAACGTGCAGTTTTTATCGTTTTATTCAGTGAATACTCCACAGGTGGTGTGAAGACCAAAAATGAGGAAGTCACAACTTACCATCCATTGTTAGCTGGTCGAGCTCTAGACCTTTGACTCCAAAAGGTGTACGCTCCCTTGCGGTCTGGATACAGTTCCCTGTATGTATCCACCAACCCCACATCTTCCAATAAAAGGGTGAAGTTGTTTCGCTCTTCATCCGTAAAACCTGCGGTTCTTCTATTTCCGTCAGGATTAGCTAGATCTGTAAACAAGCAACCAGGTGACAATCAAGCAAAAAATGAGATTGACCTGTTTCCATCATGGAGAAAGAACTGAGAATTGGGAATACAGAGTTTAGTAATATGAGAAAAATCACGAAATATAGAAAAGTGTTAGTAGAATAAATAAACAAAGTCTTGGAATCATTTCATTATCTGTGTAGATACGCTTCACGCTCAATCCTACGGAGACTGGGAATTGAGCTGTTGCAAACGTATGTCAATCGAGTTTATAAGCACCAAACCTTGATTCATGCTTTGAAATGTGCTCTTTTAAACACTAACGACTGATAGATGTTCTGCTGCGCGTGCACTTTTTTAGCATCTTATTTTGGCAAATGTTTCATTTTTATTCATTTATGTAAGAATTTGATATGAGTGGCAACTCTAATGTCACTCAAGGAATGATACAACCTGGTTACCTTGTAAAAATGTCTGAACATTCTTCGTTGGAGCTCACATTGAGTTCTTGTTGCTTTCAGGAATATAATTTCTGGGATCTTTGTGCAACCTTACAATGTCTTACTCAGCTTCGGATTTAAAACCTGCTATTTTGTGCCGTACTCATTAATAAGCATTAACTTCATCGTCAAGGTCTTCCTGTGCCATCCAGGTTTATCGTCAAATGGCTTCATCTAGTTTAGTGTTGCACTAAAAGTGCTACACATTTCTAACAAATTCGATTGTAGATAAATGGAAGTAAGGCGTGAAACGAACCCTGGATCAGTCATATTTGTTGGAATGTACAATGATTCGTTGTCTGATTATCAGTAGAATAAGAATATTGCTAAAATCTTAAAAACGACAGACGTTTTCAATGAAACAATCATGAGAAACTATATATAGATCACGTGCGTGGAGTGTCCGGTTATAATATTGTGCTTTAGATTAATCGATCAATCCAAACGCCCGGGGAGAAACACGCATTCAGAACTCATCACGGATCATCAAATTAGCGTCGTCTACAAAACTTGATGTGATATTTCATCTGCTCCATTCCGGAGACTATGAAGCATCTTCTTCTGTTCAAGCAGGTGTTAATATAGCATTAAACGCAAGGGCTGAAGCCGGCTTGTTAGACTAGTTTCCGGTCAACAGAGTGTGCACAGTGACTTAGAGGTTCATGCAAAACTCACTGAGCAATCAGTAACATTTGCACCCTTTGCGTCATTGCCGCTTACGCCACAACTGATTGCAGTTCGGATGCAATCCGTCAACAACTGCACGAGCTTCTTCAGAAAGCTCCTAAGTCGGATGTTGTAATCCTCGCAGGAGACCTGAATTCCTCAGTACGTCACCTATCACCGACTGAAGCACATCTCGGAGGCTGATTCGGCCTGAACAGCCGTCGTTCACACAATAATATTTACTTCAAAAGCACTCAGCTACGCGGCGCTCCCCTTCCTCGGCATAGATATAGTCTTAAATCGACCACATAGGAAAAAGTTATGGGTGGTGAGGATGTGCGCAAATGTCGCTCTTACTGGTCAACCGACCCAAATTCAGATCACGCATTGGCTTTCGCTAAGCTTTCAAAGTTTGGTGGAAGAACAGGTTGGATTTCCTTAAGCTCTCCAATCCCGATATCTTAACCTGTTTTCAAAACATTCTTGCGAAAAACTGGATCGTAACGCACCAGACAGCGTGGATATGCACTGCTCACAGACTCAGGGAGCGATTTATGAACCCGGTCTATACAGCTGTGGGTTTGACAAACAAACCGCAAGACTAAGGTTCTCCGCAATTACACTCCGTCTCCTTGACGCACGCCGAGCAACCCCGGCCGATTGTCAGCATGATAGTGCGCGCACTTAGTGCAAGCATATGTAGGGACCGTGAGGCCTGGTGATCTAGACGGACAATGAAGATAGAAACGGCTTCAGTTATGGATAATACACGTAAGCTTTTCCATTTAACCCTAACAGGTGCTAGGTAGGTTGGTGTAAGAGCCGGGGTGGCTCAGAGGATAACGCACTGGAGTTTCAAAGAACCGACCCGGGTTTGAATTCCACCACATCACCTACTTCGGTTTCGGCACCCGAGTAGTATCACGCCGACAAACAACCCAGGGATTTTCGGCGCTAGGCCTGTCATCAGGTTGGCGAACATTTATTTCAAAAAGGTTAGCGTAACGATTGCTCCCAGTATCGGGGGATATGTTTGATTCCAGTAACCTTGATGTTCTTAGCTTCGATCCTATTTCGAATATTGACCTAATCACACGAAGAGCAGACCAGAGAGGAGCAAACTCGTTTTTGACCTGGTCGTGGATGCATTGACTAGATTTTCACCTTACACCAGCTACTTAGAGAACGCGATATCTACCGAAGACCTATCATCATGGTATTTTTGACCTCCGTGCAACCTTTGATTCTGTCGATAGGCTGGTGCTATGGCAGTTTGGAGAACCCGAGAAGTAGATAACCATCCTGAAAGTAATGTACCTTCAAACTTCGGCACGAGTTAGGGCCTACAATTGTCTTTCGAAACGCTTTGCCATCTCAAACTGAGTTAGGCAATGCTGTCCTATCTCATCCCTGCGAAAACTTTGTCATCGATGATGTCCTCCATAAAGCGCTTCAAAGTTTTTTCAGAACTGCAACGTTGGGATAGCCCCACATAACAGAGTATCTAATTTATAGTATGCCGACCGCATCGTCCAACTTCGGGACAATCCACACGCGCTTCAGACTGTTTTAGACCGTTTGACGACCGAAACATCTCGATATGGAATGTATTTCGGACCGAAAAAGTGTAACGTACTTTTACTGCGATGTTCTCCTTCTTGAGGATGAGCAGACTCCAATTTATAGAGTATTTCGGGTTTTTCGTACGGATGATGTCCCCTTCACCACCCAGCGTTTACGTTCGAGGACGCAGCTCTAGCCTTTGCAAGTCCAAGTGTCGTCTACAAGGCAGTAGTCTAGATGGTTGCCGGTGGCCGTTGAAGGATCATTTGGCAGCACGATGTACTCTTCTAGAATCCATGTATCCCTGTGGCATGACAACCCTTTTGTGTCGGGGAACACACGCCATGACATGGCACCGTCATCAGGCCCATGTAATATTTCGTGAGAAACCCGACTTCCAGTTGGGAATCCACCACGCCCTGGTAGCACCACCGCCATGTCCCCGTTGGCCCATGCTCGATCGACTATCGTAACATGGTTGCCACCGTCGCAACACAATGAGGAGGGGATGGACTTTACGATGGTGCAAGGTCCTTATACAAGATTGGCAGGAGCATGTGCCGCTACTCACTCTTAACGATGTTCCACTCAAATTAGTCGACCGCTTTGTTTATTTGGGGAGTTGCGTGGCCAGTAGTGTAGATGGTGGCGCCGATGTTGGCCTCCGAATAGCAAAAGCTAGGCTGGCATTTTTTAACCGCGAGCATCTTGCCTTGAAAAGCAGAGAATACCACAAGACTCCACACGCTGTTACTATATATATATATATATATATATATATATATATATATATATATATATATATATATGTTACAAAATATATTTGATTACAAGAGAAGGGAGGGCCCATGGTCAAAGACCCCTTTTAGAAACTCAATAAACACGATACCAAATACACAAATGGAGAATTGTGAATGGTCATGTTTCCCGTCTCTCTGAGCTAAGATCATATGCTGTATATATATATATATATATATATATATATATATATATATATATATATATATATATATATCGAGCAAAGTTTGCATTGTGGGTTAGATCTTTCGAGCAAAAGTTTTGATCGTATCACTGTAATTTTTGAAGCAATATTTGATGGTAACTTTTCTTGCATCTGTGGTCTGCGTTTGACAACTGTATGGGTTAGTGTTAAATAATATGAGATTATGCAAGTCGAAATTGAAAGGGAGAAAAACCAGTACGACGCTCGGTAGGTAAATTCTGATTTCGTCGCTGAGTGGAAAACATTCTTGGGAGGAGGGATGTTTGGCCAGTACTTCCTCGACAGTCGTATCAAGCACAGCAATAGCTCGCAGAATTGCAGTTACTGAAATCTAGGCCTGTGGTCAAGTTGGTGTGGTTAAATGGAGAAATATCCAAAAGTGTATTTACCACCAACACAGAATTGACACATAATAACGTATTAATCTGTCACTTAATAGTGAAATTCCTTTAACTTACCGATTTCTTCATGCGCAACGTTCAGATCACCACTCACTATTAGTGGCTTTTTTGCATCAAGCTTCTTCAAGTATTCGCGGAAATGAGGGTCCCAATGATTCTGGCGATCAGGTAGACGGACCAGCTGTGCTCCTGAGTTTGGAACATCTACAAGCGATGAATTTTTATGCAACTGAAACTCACATGTCGTCACGAAGTAATACTTTTCAAATTCAGCAGTGATAATACGACCTTCCGCGTTGTGCCCATTTTTCTCAAACCCGAACTGCAGGCTCAATGGTTTAGTTTTGCAGTACATGCCAGTTCCAGCATAGCCTGGCCTTATAGCGGAAGACCAGTGATCGAGATAGCCAGATATTTTTGCCTCTGAAGGTAGCTTGTCTAACGTCATCTTTATCTCTTGAATGCCGAATACGTCCGGAGATTCTTCCAAAAGATATTTCATGCCACCAAACTATCATGTGAAATCAAATGAAGTAAAGCGCACCTTAATCCATGCACGCAAACCATTCACATTCCATGAGACAAACTTAGTATTCCATTGTTTCTGGACAGAAGATGAGTCAGTGGAATAGCCTGCGTAAGTAGAACACCAAGGAAATAGGAGAAGCTGAATTTAAAATAGATAATGATCAAAATGATACCTTCGAATTGTTTCGACTCAACTGATACGCGTCGGATATCTTAAGTTCGCTTTCGGTTTTAGTATCCTTCGCCTGTAATTTGTTACAGATTAATATTATGATTGAAAACATTGATTACGGATTTAGCATTAGATTTTTTCGGCAGGTTAGATTTAGACGGTAGTTCGGAGGATTTCTAAACAATTTAAAGGTGAACACTTCAAAACTTACTTTGTTTTTCTCAGGGGTTTAAGTTTTACAGGTAGCTTTGGGCTGCCTGCTGCAAGATTCTGACTTAACTATATATTATATCCAAAAAAGTAAGTACCTTTTGCGCTGATTCAGTGGGTGCAACAGTAGTTTTGACAGTCCCCAATTCACTAGTCTTTTCATTCTGTTCATCGCAAAGTAATGTTGGAATTTTGAAACTCACTACAACGAGTTTTGAGCGCTTTTGAGGAATACCTTCAGCTGATTTTATTTTACGCTTCTATGCGAAAAAAAAGATATAACTTCAAATAAAAGAATACCGCCACACGTCCCATCACAAATTGAAAGTTGAACTGTTTGCCGTGTCCGCATGACCTACATATCTGTCCTTTCCAAGGTTGCATTCATTCATTCAAACGGCAAATGACAAATGTCTTATAACGGGTAAATATAAACTACACAAGCGTAATATCTCCCGTATGGCCTACAGGTTGCAAGTTTGTGATGGGTTGGTTAGGTTCATAACGATAATGAATGGAAAAACAATCCTAGCAAGAAATGCAGCGGATCAATCAGGTGAAGAATGTTGGAGAGTGGAATCACAGACGGTGTGATTTACTAAGAAAAAATATAATCATATTCCTGTAGGTGGTTGTGTAGGCTTTTTTAAAAGTTTCTATGGAAGAGGAAGTAACCACTTCCGCTAGTAGGGTCTGTAGAAGAATCTAAGATTCATTCCCATCCGTCCCACGACAAGCCCCAACCCTGTGATTCCCCCTGCCCTGATTGTTGCTTTTCCCCCACCTTTGTTTTAATGTTGGGTTACACCACCATGTTTTGTTCACTTTGACTTTCAACGTATGACAATATAATAAAAAGAGCGTTCGCTCCGTGGAAACCTGTTTTTATTCTACTTATTTTATGGACATTTGGTTATAGACAATAACTGTTTAACGGTTGACATTCCCTTCTTTGCATTGGTGTTTACCTGCTAACGTGAACCTTTGAGGTAACGTACATATTTTTTATTATTCATTATGCCATGGAATCGCATAAATAGCTCTGATACAATAATCGTATTATTGTGGGCCGTGACTTGTGCATATATCCAGGTTTATCGAAATTCTGAGGCTCTTATCAACGGATAAGAGTTACAGGGTCTTCCAAGGCTTGCATATTCTGACGGAAAATACATGATGCCGACATTCCAGTCAGATGTAGCGGCTGTACGTCCGACTACTCTGGGAGTAGGGGGCGACTGTTCTGGATCCACTCAGCTCCGGGTGTTACAGTCATCAGCACCTCATCAGTAATGGTCTGATGGTGTACAACTGAGCTGATGACCCGTTTGACAGAGCGAATAACTCTCTCCTATATACCCCGCGGTGATTGGACAATGAAGGATTGAAGTGTCACTAAAAGGTTTGTGTAAAGAAATTTCCCCGTGCAAACCTAACTCCATATGCCTATAGCCCCTGCCGCCTATATTGACTTAACCCCTTTGCAAAGAAATTCCTTGTACATCCCCCAACTCCCAATCCTGCTACTCCCTACCATCTATATTGCCTTGACATATTGCCCTTGTAGAAGAATCCAAGATTCATTCCCGTCCGTGCCACGACAAGCCCCAACCCAGTGATACCCCCCGCCCTGATTGTTGCTATCCCCACCTTTGTTTTAATGGTGGGTTACACCAACATCTTTGTTCACTTTGACTTTTATCGCGGGACAGTTACATCAAGAGCGTTCGCTCCGAGGTAACCTGTTTCTATTTTACTTATTTTGTGGACAAATTGCTTATAGACAATAACGGTTTAAGTGTTGACATTTACTTCTTTGCGTTGGTGTTACCTACTAACGTGAACCTTTGAGGTAATGTACATACCTTGTATTATTGTTTATTATTTAGAATCGCATAAATAGTGCCGATAGAATATTTGTATTCTTGTTGGACGGGACTAGCGCATCTCTCCAGGTTCTCTGCAACTCTGAGGCTCCTATCAACGGATAGGAGATACACCTCATCAGTAATGGTCTGATGCTGTACAACTGAGCTGATGACCCGTTTGACAGAGCGGTGATTGGACAATGAAGGATTGAAGTGTCACTAAAAGGTCTGTGTAAAGAAATTTCCCCGTGCAAACCTAACTCCATATACCTATAGCCCCTGCCGCCTATATTGACTTAACCCCTTTGCAAAGAAATTCCTTATACATCCCCCAACTCCCAATCCTGCTACTCCCTACCATCTATATTGCCTTGACATTTTGTTTATGTGATGTTCAACCTCTTCGTCTGAATGCACTAGTTTACCGGCTTAAGCGAACGTGTTGTCCTGAGCAAGTGTCCTGTCCTGTTTCGTATTTATTAACCCTTTATATTGTCTGTCATCAGAACTATCTAACGTATTAAAGGACTCAATGGTGTATTCAAACCTTTGAGGTTTGTATATTTGTACAGTTTTTATCATTTTATCTTAGAATCGCATGAGCCCTCTCAATCGAGATACTTGGTTCTTGATTGATATCGATTTCGCGCAAACCTCCCGGCTTGTAATACCTGGCTGGCAGAGGTATCGTTTATCTGGTTAAACGCTTTCTAAAATTCTCAAAGGTTTGACCTCCAAAAACTTGTTTTGGGAACGAAAATGGGAACCGAACATTCGTATGAAGTAACGGCATCACTGGACCGTCTGGACTACCCTGATGGAGATCCAGCGTTCATACGGAATGACTCGGCAAGTCCCTGTTTTAACTTTTCTATTGACAAACCTGGTTCATGTCCCACTATTAGACAACCTTACTTAGTTGGTGATAAGCTCGGTAGTGGATATGAGGCCAGGGACAACAACGAAGCTGGGTAATCGGGCCCAGCAAATATCGATGCAGAAAGGGCCGAAAAACGGCAAGAAAGAAGATGTCGCATGGTGGAGGAGCTAGATATCATGGATCGGGAGGACGCCATTTCTCGAGCAAATTCCCGTTCCGAGAATATCGGACAGAGCTCTGAAGGCCGCATGGAGCCCATACGGGTGACTGAGCAGTTGCCCCATGTGAAGAGGTACACAATCGATTCACCGCAGATTCCAGCCCCGGCGATCGATTTTGCAGCATTGAGATCAGGTCTACCGCGACTCGAAATGGTGGAACCGTTCGACGGCAACCCAGGCTCATACTGGAAATTCGTCGGTCAGTTTCAATATTTTGTTGAGCAATGTGTGGTTGACGATGGCACTCGGTTGCAGTATCTTAAACACTATTGCGTCGGACCGGCAAGAGAGGCCATATCGGGAGTATATAGTCGCAACGCGGCGCACAGCTATGCTACGGCGTGGGAGTTGCTAGAGAATTTATATGGTAGGGACCAAGTAGTAACAAATGCGATTATCGAGGACTTACTTAAGAACCTCAAGAAACACCACGACAGTTCTGAGTGACTCTCAAACCTAGCTATTCCGATGCCACAGAGAGTTAAAATCGTGGCCGATTTGGTGGGGGGTGTAAAGAAAATCCTTGTGAATCCCCAAACTCCCCATCCTGCTGCCCCCTACCCTCTATATTGACTTGACCTTTTGTTTATGTGATGTTCTACCACTGTGTCTGACTGCACTTTTGTATTCGTCGTTTATCGTCGTAAGCGAACCTGTTGTCCTGGGCAAGTATCCTGTCCTGTTTTGTATTATATTAATCATTTATAGTTGTCTGTCATCAGAAATATCTAACGTATCAGAGGTCTCGGAGGTGTATTCAAACCTTTCAGGTTTGTATATTTGTACAGTTATTATCATTTTATCTTAAAATCGTATAAACCCTTTCAGTCGAGATACTTGGTTCTTGATTGATATCGATTTAGCGCATATCTCACGGCTTGCAATACCTGCCTGGCAGAGGAATCGTTATCTGGTTAAACGCTTTCTACAATACGGTTAGCAGTGCATTACTTCGATTGGACGAAAGCGCTAAAGGCGTTGGCATGGTTCGCAAGATTCAAGAGTTTTCTCCGGATAGCCGTTTATAAGAACCCGGACAGGCGACTGAGGCTGGGTCTACCCAACTTAGATGAACTACGAGGTGCAGAGGTCGAACTTATCTGCGAAGTGCAAAGACAATTGTACCAAGATGAGATATCTGTACTTACTTCTGGCGCTTATCCAGAAACCCGACGCACCCTTGTGAAACTAAAAGGTTTGAACCCCATCACACAGGATAGCATCCTGCGCGTTGATGGCAGACTGCAGTATGCTGACTACTCTTTTTCACGTATTCACCTCATAATCATGCCAAAGGTACACCACGTGACGGAACTGATAGTTCGACATTACCATCTGATGGAGGGACACACTGGATGCGCCCAGGTACTTGCCGCTATCCACAAACGGTATTGGATCGTACAAGGTTATGCCGCAGTCAAGCGAGTCATCGGAGCCTGTTTCGTGTGTCGGCGAATGCAGGCGCCACCGTTACAGCAAATCATGGCGCCACTACCGGCAGCGAGGACACAGAAGGGATGGCACCCATTTAAGTTCGTATGCATCGATTATTTTGGCCCGATGGCGGTGAAACGCGGTAGAAGTCTGGAAAAACGATACGGTTGTTTGTTCACGTACCTATAAACGCGCGCGGTACACTTAGAAGTAGCTCACTCCTTGACGACATCATGGCGCTCACCAGATTCATCGCGCGAAGAGGTCTTCCCAAGGAACTGTCCAGCGACAATGGTAGTAACTTCGCGGGAGCAGAATCCGAAATGAAATCCGCCCTAAGTGGTCTCTCGCAAAAAAAGATTAACGACCAGCTCTTGGTATACCCGGTGAAATGGCACTTCAACCCCCCGCACGCGATTCATCGAGGTGTGATATGGGAAAGATTAATACGATCAGTGAAGCTGGTAATTAATTCGCTGACACGAGAGCAAACCCCGAGCGTCGAAGGGTTGACCACGGTAGTTGCCGAAGCCGAGCGTATCCTAAACAACAGACCGCTATTCCCAGTGAAATCCGACGTGAAGGATCAACTAGCTCTGTCGCCTAACGACCTACTGCTGCTCCGAGCAAATGTAACATCTATTGTGCCTCCAACTATGACCGCACGCTATGCGAAACGATGGCATCAGGCAAACTACCTGACGGAGCTGTTCTGGCGGCGATGGGTCAACGAGTATGTGCCTACCTTGTTAGTGAGACAAATGGCTGCTGAAACAACAAAACCTTCGTCCCGGGGACGTGGTGCTGCTGCTAAATGAACAACTACCACGCGATAGGTGGCCGTCAGGTGTCGTAGAGACATGCGAAGCTTCAAGCGATGGTGCGGTAAGAGGCGCGGTAGTTCGGGCCAAGGACGGGAGCTTAAGGAAGGACATTAGAAAACCGTGTCTCATAGAGGGATCCGAATAAGTCTGACATGAGCTGGCCTCGCAGAGGGTTAGAAATCGTCACCGATTTGGGGGGCGGTGTAGAAGAATCCGAATTCATTCCTGTCCATCTCAACACAAGCCCCAACCCTGTTCCTGTCATTGCCCTGATCCCCACATACCCCTGACCATTTGTTTTAATGTCGGCGTACAACTTCACGATTAACACAGTTTGACTGGTGACGTGTGACTAACAAGTGCTAAGAACGTTAGCTCCGAGGTAACTTTCATTATTTGTTTACCCCATTGACGATCGGTTATAGACAATAATCATTTCCCTGTTGAGAGTTCTTTATTTGCGTTGGTCTTTACTGGTTAACGTGAATCTTTGAGGTAATGTGTATATACCTTGTATTATTGTTTATTACTTAGAATCGCATAAATAGTGCCGATAGAATATTTGTATTCTTGTTGGACGGGACTAGCGCATCTCTCCAGGTTCTCTGCAACTCTGAGACTCCTATCAACAGATAGAAGATACAATGGGTGTTTCTATTCCACTAGCGACCAATTCTCCGGTTGCCTTCTCATCGATCAGTGTAATGTCGGAGGCATTTGCAAGAAGGGCGTTTAAGATCAGTGACCTCTTGGTGCCCACAATGCGAACTGGTAGCACAATCTAGGCGGACATTCCTACTGCTACACAGAGTGGTTAAGCCACAAATGCTATCCTTCGAGTCGGTCTTCGTTTCCGGTTGAATATAGTGCAACAGACGGTAGTGTTGCTCCTTACATCACACGGTTTATCATCTGGGAATAATTCGCAGCATTTCCGCTCTGAACCATAGCGCATGGCATCGCACCGCACCCCATAGTTGTGAATGGTACATTTTGATAAACGTTTGACAGAGCGTCCTTCAGGCATGCGGCAGAGAGGGCATGAAACTTCTCTTATTTTGGTTAAGAATTCTCACATTAAAAAGAACCGCTGTAAGAAGTAATCCAAATAATTTCCCTCTGCCGTTGCAGGTATGCTCAAACCCGCAGATATGCACCCAATAAATATCAATCAAGAACCAAGTTCCTAGATAAGCACTTATATACATGCGATTCTAAATAAAATATACAATTAAAGGAGTACATCACAAACCTCAAAAGTTCGAATATATACCCCGAACAAACCTCACACAATGGATCACCAACACAGCAAACACAACTGGAAAGATTTATCAAAGTTATTCGAAAAAGAGGGAGCACTTGCTAGATACACCAGTCCAACATTCACGCTGTCACCAAAACGAAGGTCAATAAGGTCACAAACAAGAAATGTATGTAAACAAAATCAGCTCAATATGGGGGTTGGGGTGCCAGCAAGACGAATTGGGAATTCACAGGGGGAATTCTTCTATCCCACGCACTAAATCGGCCACGATTTCAACTCCTCCTGGCCTGGATCAATGTCCCTTATCACCCCCAACCAGCGTCTTGGTTGTCGCCGCCGCCCACCGACGTACGGCTGTGCCCTGCGCTGGCTCACACTAAAATAGTACAATTATAACTCTTGCTACAACAGCGGGAGCCAGCCCCTTAGAGAGTCGGGCGACTACAACCGACAGCCTACTATTAAACACATCCTTCTTATTGTATCCCGTTAAACACAAATGAAGATCAACAATGTCGGAGCTTGACGATTGATTCTTGCCATAATGCGGTGAATTATTTGGGAGCGGCCATTTTTCGCTTGTTCCAGCTTGGAGAGATAGCACGGCGTGATTAACTTCGAGAGCTGAGGCGTCGAACGTGCGACCAATAAGAGTGTCTGATCGCAAAGAATTTCTTGAAGATTCTTCAAAGGCCGCAGCTTCAACCTTATGTGTATAAAGTAAATCTGAGTCATGAACAGCATCAGAGATATTCCGGAGAAAACTGTTCCAGATGATCGAAATGAAGTCTCGAGAAAACAGTTACCCCAGCGTGATGAGAGTCGAACAGTTTAGAGATGTCGCCTAATCCCGCCGCAGAATCACAAGAAAAGTGAGATTCGTCATGCAACGAAACATTGGGAAACACGTCGTTCGAAGAGCTAACATCATCTTTGGTTACAATATCTGCTCTTGTGGGCAGAAAAGAAGGCAAGTTAATCTCCGTGGATTCCACAACTGGAGGGAACGTAATTAAATCAGAGTACACGCAGCCCTCATACTGGGACTGTGGAACGACCAAATCATCTGATCAGAGCGGTACATGAGCCAAAACAGCATTGTCACCTGCTTCAAATGTCAACTCAAACTTAGTCTCGGGCTCCAACTCAGCCTCGTTTATCTGGACCTTCTCTCGGCTTTCTTTGGTTGAGCTCAGCTCTGAAACTTCAGAACCGATCTTCGCTCGGTCCAGGAACTCGATCCATTCAATACACTCCTGTTCCTCTAAAATTCGACGCCTTTCTTCTCTTATGTTTTCAACCTTCCAGCTCTCGTTTTTAAGCTTCAAGTCAGTGGGGTTCTCGTGACCATGGCTACCACGCTCTCTAAATCGGATAGGTGAGATATCGACAGTATAATCCTCAATCCTACACATATTGTAACTCGGGCTATTAACGTAATCATTGGGGGTACACTGACTATGAATTTACTGACTACTTTTGTCAACGAATGAAGTTTGCCTAACTAAAGGACATGAAACAAGCATATAAACACAAGTTTAATTCGGGACTTGCCGCATCTTCTGTCCATTGGTCTGGTCTCCATCAGGGAAGTCCGATCGATCCATCGATACCGTTGTGGCTTTTGAGTGTTCGACCCAAATATTCTTCCCCAAACCAAGTTTTGGGAAAGACATTTTGAGAATTGTAAGAAGATTTCCAAATAATTTCCCTCTGCCGTTGCAGGTATGCTCAAACCCGCAGATATGCACCCAATAAATATCAATCAAGAACCAAGTTCCTAGATAAGCACTTATATACATGCGATTCTAAATAAAATATACAATTAAAGGAGTACATCACAAACCTCAAAAGTTCGAATATATACCCCGAACAAACCTCACACAATGGATCACCAACACAGCAAACACAACTGGAAAGATTTATCAAAGTTATTCGAAAAAGAGGGAGCACTTGCTAGATACACCAGTCCAACATTCACGCTGTCACCAAAACGAAGGTCAATAAGGTCACAAACAAGAAATGTATGTAAACAAAAATCAGCTCAATATGGGGGTTGGGGTGCCAGTAAGACGAATTGGGAATTCACAGGGGGAATTCTTCTACAACCCCGATACACCCGGTTAATGGGCCTCAATGGCGCGTGGCTACCCTCTCCTTTATGGTGCTAGTGGTTGCACATACCGGCTGGACTACCCTGCCTGACTTGCCTTCACTACAAACTTGCAAAGATCTATAAAGTGAACGTCAATTCCCAATGTTGACCTCTCTTTGCAAGTCTAGTCCATCCTTTTTTGGAATCATTCGGGAGAGTGGCCAAGGCGTCTAACTGGGCGATTTCGTTGCTGCAATGTTATGTAACAGTTACACATCCGCATCGCCAAGCATAATAGTGATTCAGTACTATATTGTTACATCTTGATAATTCTCTTTATGATTCTCTTTTATATTCACATTCGCAACTAGCTGGTCTCTACCGTATACTTTTCCGAGCAACTCCCACGCCGTAGCGTGACCGTGCTCCGATTTGTTGCTTTCTATTTCCGAGATAACCTCTCCAGACTGACTGAAGTAGACGTAGTAGCGAAACTTTTACTAGCATCGTTGATTACCATCGAACGATTCCACCTCTTCTCTACGAAACACTCCAGTTCTGAACACATTGATGTTCATCATAGAGGCTGGGGTCCGAAGTGAATTTATAGTATACCCTTTAACGTGCTTAAGTTGGAATTTCCTACATGTTCCAGCAAGCCGAATTGTTAGAGTCGCTATCATGTGCCGAGGGGCTGCGTTGTTAGGGTCACGACCACTTAACACAGTAACAACTGTCTACGTGCCTCACTCACTGCAATGATCTTCCGCCCATCAATGTGAGTTATGATCGTCCATGCAGCGCAGTACGACAACGGGAGTTGTACTTTCATGGACGGCCAATGTTTTTATCATTTATCTTTTGAGTGTCAATCTTTATAAAGTAACTGTCTCGTACTTCATGAACTTGGCTACAGACACTTGGTTATTCAGACTTGTCTGTACATAACTATTTGTCGCGCATGGCGTTCTGATTTAACCGTAATCACCTCGGGGTTCGATTATGGTAGATATCTCTCTCTTCTCTCTCCCTGCATTCACTAAACTTCAGACTATCATTTACCTGGACTTTCTCTTGATGACCTCTTGCTCAGTTCAACCCAGCAGCTTCAGAACAGACCTTGTTTCACGTGGCTCGTCTCCAAGACTCTGTCATTTCAATGCGCTCCAGTCTTGCTAACAAATGACGCATTTCCCCTTTTTTCCTCGTCGTCAATCTTCGCCTCCATCTCGTCGGCCGTTGGATTATCAAGCTCATTACCAGAACAACTCTTGGGTTATTAGCAAGAAGGGCCACCAGGTTTAGGGTCATATAAATAATTTTGCTATCAATCGTATGTACGCAAATAGCATGAGCATATGGCCGTCTAATTACTGGACATAAACCAGGTCTAGGTGCAGAGGAAATCAAGCTGTTGTCTTGTTTACATTGAGGTGTTCTGCCTTAGGGAAGTCCGCGCGATCCAAGACACCAAATTTTCTTTCCCAAACGAGGTTCTAGGGGATACATTGTCAGAAATGTAGAAAGCTTTATCCAATTAAAGCTAACTTTGCCGAAGCAGGTAAGTTACGACTCGGAGATAAGCGCCCAAATAAATTCCATTCAAGAAATGAATTCCTGGAAAGAAGATTATATGCCATTTTAGATAAATCAAACAGGAAATCAGTATAAACACAAACCTCAAAATTTCGAATACACACTCCGAAGAACTCTTACACGATGGATCACTTTTGTAGAAGGTACGACTGCCAAGAGGAGTCACTTGCGATTTACATCAGTAGCTGGTCACATGTTCACAAGACGAGAAAGTCACCAACGTAAGAAAACAAAAAATGGGGTATGATAAACGAATCATGGAAATAGGGGTTTGGGAGTACCAGCACAGGCAGTTGAGGAATGCACAGAATGAATCATTTACATTGAATTCAATCACTCGTATGCACATCAATGATTGGCTACCATTAGTCTCCAATGACTATGGTCTTTGTTACCCCAGACATTATTTTATTTTATTTTTTTCTAAGCCTATACTTCCGATTAAAAAATTTTGCATTTGGATATATATTCTCACCAAGTTTTTCATGATTTATTTTATTTTATCTACTGCACCGTCGTCTGTGGCTGTAGTGGCCTATGCTAGACAGGCAGAGTTTTCCACAGTTACTACAAACAGCAGGTGCTTGATTTCGTAGATACGAGCTTTGTCCGGCTGCTCTTTTGATCCGAGGCTTCATGTGGTCTTGGTCGACATTTGTAGCTGCTGCCTTGATGAGGCTCATCCAGCTCTTTCGGTCCGCTGCTTGTTCTTCCCAATTTGCTAGGTCGATGCCTCCGCTATTCATTTCCCGCTTGCAGAAGCCCATATAGCCTAGTTTTGGTCTTCCAATTGATAAGATAAGATAAGATAAGAAAAGTGCTTTATTTATCCCAAATGGGATGAATTTTCAGCCAGTTACATGCATTCCAATATTAAAAAACAAAACGTTTGCCATCATTCGCAACTTGTGCGTTATTTTCCCATGGTAAATCTCCATCGTTTAATTTAACAAAAACGTCTCCATTCCTCCTTTTATCCGTATCGGAACTACATGCAACTAGAATGGTATTTTGACGTGTAGCCGAATTGAAGGCCGCGCCGAGTTCACCAAAGAGCACAGCCTTTGGAATGCGATTTTCGTCCATTCGTTTCACGTGGCCGAGCCAAAACAGACGTAAGTGAGCCAGGAGAGCGAACATACCCTCTAGTCCGGCTCGTCGCAAGACAGCGTTGTTTGAAATGTGATCTTGCCAATTTATGCGTAACGTAATATTCTTCATAGATTTCGTAGATGGAAGACGTTGAGTCTGCGTTGCTGGTGTGAATACAGCGACCACATTTCACCGCCGTAGAGGAGGGTGCTCAGCACACAAGACCTGTAGACTTGCATCTTCGTGTTTGTAGTCAACATCGTGTTTCTCCAGACGCGTGTATTGAGCCGCGACATCATTGTTGCTGCTTTGCCAATACGCTTGCTTATTTCGGAATCTAAGGACAGGTTACTAGAGATAGTGGATCCCAGATAGGAGAACTCATTTACTACCTCAAGTGTGTGTCCATCAATCTGAATTTCCGGCACACTTCTAACCCCTTGGCCCATGACCTTGGTTTGGTTTAAGCTAATGATCAGGCCAAATTCCTTACAAGCATTGGCAAAACAAATTATATGTCGCTGCAATCCTTCTTCAGAATCAGCCGTCAGAGCCCCATCGTCCACAAAGAATAAATTCCACATGAACACTTTCCTGCTTTTGGTTTTTGCTCGAAGTCTTGCCGGGTTGATTAATCCACCATCACTCCTGGTGTGGATTTTGAATTCTTGTACGCATTTCTGAGCAGCAGAGAGAAGAAAATTCCAAAGAGTGTTGGTGCAAGCACACAACCTTGCTTTTCTCCATTCTTGATGGGGAATGCGTTTGAGGTTGAGCCATCATATTGCACCGTGCCTTGCATATCTTCATGGAAGGCGATAATCATTTGCAGCAGTTTTGGAGGGCAGCCGATTTTCTTCAGGAGTCTGTATAATCCAGTTCGACTGACCATGTCATATGCCTTTCTAAGGTCAACAAAGGCTACATAAAGTTGTCTGTTTTGCTCACGACATTTTTCTTGCAGTTGTCTCAGAGAAAATATCATATCGATGGTTAATCTTTCAGCTCGGAATCCACACTGAGTTTCTGGATAGACTCGTTCAGCCAGAATTTGGAGTCTTTTGAGTACAACACGAGCGAAGTCTTTGCCGACGACATTGAGAAGAGATATACCGCGGTAGTTTGAACAATCACTGCGATCTCCTCTGTTCTTGTACAATGTGATTATCTTTGAGTCCCGCATCTCTTGAGGGACAGTTCATTTTTCCCAACACTGGATCAAAAGTTGGTGGAATTTCGAGAGTTAGAAATGTCTGAATTCCAGCTTTCAGTATCTCAGTTGTGATGCCATCTCTATCAGCGGCTTTCCCATTTTTCGAGTTCTGTAGAGCACTTTCTAGTTCTTTCTAGTTCCCATTTTGCAAACGTTCATCCTCAACCCTCGTGATTGCATGGAATATTTTCTTTTGTTTTAAAGCAATCGATGTGCGGTGTCAAATTATGTGGAAAGCATTAATATAATTATTTTAATAGTTTCTAGTTTACTCGGGTGAACGCATGTCGCGAGGTACGAGTTAGTCAGCAGTTGTTCAACAATTCGTTAAGTACCGGTGTTGTTCCTAGTGCATGGAAGTGTGGAATCATATCACCAATCTACAAAGGAGGTGACGGCGCTGAAGTTGCTAATTACAGACCAGTGACACTGCTGCCTAAAATATCAAAAATCCTCGAAAGCTTTGTAGCAGACGCTAGTTCAAGGCACTTAGAACGAAACAAATTGCTGACAGACATGCAGCACTGGTTCCGACGGAAATATTCATGCTTCACGAATATTCTGGTAACGATAGACGATTGGACCAAAACTGTGAACGATGGCAGTACAGTTCACATTTGTTACCTGGACATGTCCAAAGCATTCGATCGTATCAATCACAGTCTCCCACTTCATAAACTCGAGAGCATTGGTATTGGTGGAAGCTTGCTTAAATGGATTTCCAGCTACCTACATGAACGGTACATAAGAGCGCGAGTAGATGGAGCCCTCTCGAAACAAATTTCAGTTACAAGTGGGGTACCACAAGGATCAGCGTTGGGTCCAATATTATTCCTCGTTTATGTGAATGATTTACCATCTCTCCTTCGTTGTAAAATCACAATGTTCGCAGATGATGTCAAGGCGCGGGTAAAAATCCGAAATACTGATGATTGTCTACTGCTTCGAAACGACCTCGACCAAATACAACAATGGTCCTCGAGAAACCAGTTACCCTTCAACTTCGAAAAGCGTAAGATGCTGAATATTGGAAAAACATTCAACTTCCTCGGTGTGCACCAACTGCAATGGGTAACAGCGGAAAAGGATCTTGGTCTATGGATAAGCAATGACATGAAATCATCTCGTCATTGTGAAATAGTCTACAAACGTACATCGCAAGTTCTAGCAATGCTCAGGCGAATTTTCTCGAAGTTTACCATTCATACATTCCCCAGGATAATGATTACATATGTGAAACCTTTGATAAATTACGCGATTCAGGTTTGGTCTCCTTGGTTGAAGAAGGATGTCCAGCTTCTTGACAAAATCAATCATCGAGCTACCAAGATGGTACGAGAACTGAGGCATTTGCCTTACGAAGCACGAATGAAGGCAGTGAATATATTGGATTTCAACCATCATAGGATACTTGCATACCTCGTTCTCACTTACCGTATCCTACCTGATCCTCAACAACTACTCACGTCATTGTTCTCACATAGAGGAGCATAAAGTACAAAGTATCAGTGCAGATCCTTCGTTGTAACTCATACACAATTAAACTGCCGGCGGCACTTTTCATCCGTTCGTATTTGTTTTGTGTGGAACAATCTATCGGAATAGATTTCATATGCTTCAAATGAACATCCATTCAAATACCACTTAAAGGCACATATAAAAAGTACCCCGAGCCTCGAACCCACATATTGATGCATAAGAGATTATACTGTGAACCTCGCATATATGCTGTTGCTTTATTACTCGATACTGACTATCTTGTATGCACACACCCAATGGTTCTTGTAAAGTTATTCGCTTTTTATACCATTGAATTATGAATTATGAACGTTGGTAGCCATATCGATGGTTGTGGTAATCTTCATGCAGATCACGAGATTGCTTGTCTACACAATGGCTGTAGCTTGAGCACAGGTCAATCGGAGCTCACTCTCTTGTAGCAAATTAATATGGCCGGGTAAGGGGAACCCCTATCTTCGTAAACAACATGTAAACAAACGTCGGACGATAAATCGGAGTACCGAAGTTTTGGTGAAGCAGTTGTAACTCCGTCAGTTTGGAAATAGGATTAAAATACTGGAGATAAAGAGCGGGAAAAGACTTGTGGTTAGAACAGACAGCATTTCTCTTATGTACATTAGCACTTCGAGCAGAACTGGGACACCGGATCTAAATGAAATGACCAGTTGAAACACATAAGCCGCGACGGACACTTCACAGTTCCCAAATATCATGCATCGTTTTATGTCATCCGAACCGTGCCTGTCCTGAATAAAGCTCAAACTGTTAGCGGAGTCTGAATCAAAAGTTCCAGTACCTAGCGTAACAGAGAAAGCCAGACAATGCACAACTGTTCACGTACCTGGCAGATCACTGCATATTTGATTTATGGTTGTGTTTCCATTAACATGAGTTGGCACTACCACTCATTTAGACATCGAAACCGATTCTATGTTGTGTAGATGAATACTCGCCCGTTTCTCACATGTCCCTCGATTTACCCAAACGGTCGAGATGAACCTAAATGTTATTCCCTTGTTTTAGTGGCACTTCAAATGATGTACTGACCTATATAGCACCTATTATATAATATTGTTTGTGATAGACAGACGTAACGCCTACTCTGCTAGAATAAACATCTTTTGATCAGTACCGTTTTCCTCATAGTAGCCAACTACTGCGATGTAGACCCAACGAATATAAAAACGAAAGGAAATTAAACGATTAATGCTACATAAAACCTTAATCACAAACTTAATCCTAACCATAGAAATAAACTCAACCCTAATCCTAAAGCTGAAATTACCGTTTAACCGAGACCTAGCCCTAATCCTTCACCATAACGCTAAAGACAATCGTACCTAACATTAATCTTAACCATAAACCCAGCTCAGCCCTAACCTTCACCTTAGTCTTAATCCTAAACCCAAACAAAATCATAAATAAAAGCCCTAAATACATGACTTAAACCAAAATGCGGAATAAACGACTGAAAATATCCATTTAAATGATAAGTTACCAACTTTATTACGTAAATAAATCAAGTGAATGTCAACACACCTCAAAAGTTGCATATGACACCAAAATAAAAGTAAAAATATAATGCGAACAAAGAAATGTTTACATTGGTGAAGTTTAACCAAACGACTAATCTGTGCTCAATGTTGTGACCTTTAGAATGACTTTTAGGTCATTCGTATGAAATCGTGCTGAGAACCATATTCAATATGGTTAGCTTGATGAGAACTAATGCACACACATTAGAAAACTAATGCACATACAGTCTAAGCAGACCCTCTAATTCAGAAGTTCAGAGATTATTAACATCGATTTAGTACAATGTTTAAAAGAGTGTAAAAACGGTGTTGCATTGTGTAAAAAAATTTTCAGAAGGATATTTATGAGCAAGGTGAGCTGAAAATTCGAAATACTTCAAACGAAAATTACCCGTAAAAGATCGATACCACATCCCGTAAAGTACTTCGTCCTGACGAGCCCATCGGCCGATTGGAGAGTATCCATTGCTTGTATTTCTACCCCGTCTTATACTTCTCTAAAAAGACTCTGTGTGATTCGTGTACATACTAATCCGCCGATCCTTGAACCATAGTTTGTTGCATACACTCCAGTGTTGCTATCCGACCATAGGAATCCTTAGGTAGATTTTCTATTCATCGGACTGAAACCCCATTTTTGTCTGGTGTCGTGCATTCCAAACAACCAAAGTTGCGAACCAGGCCTTACCCGACTTTATTTAGATTGTTGGAATTGTCTTCATTATCTAACAAGTCCAATTATTAGAGTTGCCATCGCACTCTAATGTGCCCAAGAGATAATTGTCGACACTGATCTCCGATATGAGTGGCCTTCATGTATGGCGTAACGCTTTGACGTGAACTTTCGTTGCCCTAATTATCTTTGTAACCAATCTTTGAAATAGCATTCACTTTTTAACTTTGATTACTCGTCTGCAGACTCTTGTCTGACTAGCGTGAACTTGCCAATAAACATCTATTTGTCCCGCACGGCGTCTGAATGACCCGTGGTCAGGTCAGATCTGATTCAACATAATTGTGGTGGTTATCTCAAGCCCTTAATCCTTGCAATCCACTACAAATTGGTGTTGCGACCCGGGACTTGTCCCGGGTAGTTTCCGACTTTCAAAAAAAATGATCGTCGCAATGTTGCATGATTTTCAAATGCAATACAGTAAGACCTCGTTATTCACGGGGGTTATGTTCCTTACTCCTCCGCGAATAGCGAAAAACCGCGAATATTGGATGCATTTTTAAAGCGTATATTTACGATATTGAATACGTTACCAGATGTTTCCCAAACACCAGAACGATACTTCTACTATTAATACAGTAATAATTTAACCGTATTGCATACGGTTATTTATTTATCTGTAATGGTAATGTACAAATTACTTCAATAGTATATTTTAATAAAAAAGAAACGCAGGGGGCAATATCTTTTATTACCGAAACACCGGAGGAGAAAGTTCCATTTCTTCTATGGAGTCAAGAAGTTGCAGCATTTTTTCTTCGGGTATGACGTTTGTGGTACCTTCTTTAGGAACATGGTTATCGGCAGCTATTTCCATTGTTTTTTCAGTGGTGAAAAGAGTTTTGTAGGTCGACATGGCAGAGTCACTTGCATTTGAGAATTGCAACGAAAGAACAATATGAGGGTCCCATGACTTGGCAGTCTCTTGTAAATCTTCTGCTTTTGACATTACTTCTGCCAACCGTTCCAGACTATGACCCTCATCCTCTTCCTATTGTGATGATTCTTCTTGGCCCTTTTTCTTCTTCACTGGTAGGTTTCGTTAACTGCCAAATCGTCGTCCGTTAGAGGTTGAGAGTGGGTGTCAATCAGGTCAATAAAGTCTTCATAAGTGATGTCACCAAACCCTTCACCACCGATTAACTTTGCTGGTTCAACTGAATTGTTGACGGTATCATATTGAATTTCATCAGGTGAGAACCCTTTGTGTGCATGAAAGCATTCTGGCCACAGATTTTTCCAACATGTATTAAGTGTTTCCTTTTTCATGTCTTGAAGTGCCTTGTGTATGACTGTCAAGCATGATTCAATTGTGAAATTGCGCCAGTATGTTTTCAAATGGAAGTCGTCATTCTCGTCTATTTCAGCAACCAATTGTTGAAGACATTTGACGGTATAAAATGCCTAAAAAGCACGAATCACTCATTGGTCCATTGGCTGGAAGCAGTCAGCCAATAGCAGCTTGGACTGTTGTTGGGCGAAGACGGCAATCGATAAAAACTGCTTGAGATCGTATATACAACAGACATCATCAGTACCACAAGTAAAAGAAATTTCAATAAAATGCCCTAGAAAGCTGATAAAATTTCTATGATATCCTATTCAAATTTCTATGGCTGTGCTACTGGGGATCTCGAAAAGCATTTAGTCTCTATTAAGTACAAAAACCCGAATCGTGCATGACC
>JALGAQ010000009.1:2329904-2365248 GCA_028829895.1 Sinotaia quadrata | reverse complement strand
ATAGAGGTGTTTGATGAGATCAGCACAAATTGACTTTACTTTGTCTAAAAGCGCATTAACTTTCGTCCAAATATTTTTCAATAAAGGAATGATTTTGCGGCGCATTATGATGGTCCAGCATCAGACTTCTTCTCTATCAAGAATATACTGAAACAAGAATAAGTGGTTACTGACATTTTCTCCTTTCTGCTGTGCTCAAGTGGTGGAATATACTCGCACACGATAAGATTTGTACCACACTTTTTTCTCTCAGCGTGAAAATTGAAGTTCGACAGGAATATATTGTACTGCTCAAATTTCATGTTTTGAAGGAAAAATGCAACAAAAAAGTTAATTTTCTAGCTTTTCTAAGAAATTTCTAAGACAACAGCTTATAGTTCAATCTTATGTTTGTTGGAATGTCACAATAAAATTAGCAACAACTTTGTAATACACTATCCCTATAGTCCGCCAGCAGGACTACGAAATAGGTAGATCTATTGACCAATCAGCGTAGAGTAATAATAATAATAATAACAATAACAATAATAATAATAATAGTATTAATAATAATATTAATATTATTAATAATAATAATAGTTGTAAAAATAAAAACTGAATTACGGGTACATAACTAAAATGGATAAAACGAATTGCAGCATTCACCCATACTCTCTCTAGACTGATGGAAACCAGCCAACCAACCGACTGTGTGATCAAATCCATGTCAAGCCAGGATGACTCCGGGAACGAGTGCATCTAAACGATAACAGATAATAACCCAATAACACCTGTTCGTTACCTACTCCCTCATTCATATTCAGGTGATATGCTCAGATAACTGACAGCCTTGGCGTTTTTGACTACGTCAATTAGAAAATGAGTTTTGGTTGTCCCTTAACCAATGGCAGCTAACCAAATTACGTCTTCTATATATTTCAGGTTGTGACCTATATTCCAGACTGGAAAAGTTTGAAACAAGTAAGGTGTTTTAGTATATATGGTCTTCTACTTATAGAGCACTTCCTTCAATCGGGTAGTATCATGCCCATCGAATGACAAAGAGTCGTTTCGTGTTAGACCAGTCATCAGTTTGTCGAACACATGTAGGATGTTTCATTACTGATGGGTTGCAAAGCGGACCTCGTGTGTGGCAGATTAGGAAGTTTTGACTCACTTTCTCAGCGGTTGTGAAATATGGCCAGTAATTGCTACGCATCGTGGGTTATTACCTCATTCGAATAAATTCGTTGGTCTGAACACGTTTTACGCATGGTGAGGCAACGGTGCTTTAATTGCCCAACCCAACTCCGGGTTCCCCAGAACTGTCGCTCCTGGGGTTCGCCAGATTCTGAGCGCGCTTGGTTAGAAACGCTAGCAGAAATGTATCGAAACCGTAGTCTTTTTGTTCTGGTGAACTCACCATTCGTGGTTGTGGTTTCTTACGATTCGCTTGTTTTGTCAAGTTTGTGAAGTACATTACACTTTCTTTGTGGCAGTTACTTAGCAAACTAGTAGGTCCGCTATTTTATGCTGAAATGCTGTAATGTATTCCACGTGCAACACCTGTAGTTTCAAATAGAAAACGGCATATTATATAAATATTTATTTAAAATCAGTTTTTAATACTTCAATGGTGATAAGAAATGTTTGTGTGTCTCTTTTTATCATATACTTTTCGGTGCTTCGGTAAAAAAAGGTTTTTATGTGCAAAGATGAGGTCTTTTAAAGAATAATGTATGAATTAGAGAGTTTGTCAAATATAGGAAA
This sequence comes from Sinotaia quadrata, assembly GCA_028829895.1. NCBI lineage: Eukaryota > Metazoa > Mollusca > Gastropoda > Architaenioglossa > Viviparidae > Sinotaia > Sinotaia quadrata. The sequence continues at coordinate 2,363,499 of JALGAQ010000009.1, read as the reverse complement.
GTTCACAATCCACTCAATCATTAAAAATCAAATGCAGAGGGGCGCAACGTAAACACGTCATCTTTTAGAGGTTTTTCATCAATTGTAGAAATTCTGAAACAAGGAAAGAGAGAACAAGATCGACACAAATTTGATCAAGAAATGGCTACATATTGTGAGATCATTCCAGCTGCTTTAGTATTGCGCTTATTTTTCAATCGTTGATTATCTTTTTGGGTAGTAGGTAAATCGTTATTCAATAATTGAATCGACCATTGCTGCCTCAAGACTGAACCTATTCAAACGTGATGAGGCTTGTTGGAATAAAGCTTTATTGGCTGAGCATTGACCTTTATTTTCATGTCCTGGTAGTTGTTTGATCGTGGCTATGCATTATTTAATCCATGTGGTCTTCAGCGAATGGTTAAAATATTCACGTAAGCTCTGATTATGTTGGTCAGCTCTGAATAATCCTGGTTACACGTGACATACAAGCGTTTTAGACATCAAACAGGAACAGGTGTTTTTCGAATTTGATCAGTTTGCTGAGCACTGTGCCCAAAATCCACTCAGTTATTGTTCGAAGCTGCTTGTATTCTCACAGTGTGTGTTGTGCTTATGTGGGTGTTTGTGTTGCAACATTTCGTCGCACGACTTCATTATTCAGCACAGTTATAATCACTCGATTTTCCGGCATCAACTAAAGACAAACACGTTCTAGATGACTTTATCATGAGTGACAGTATCTTTACCTGTTTAATGCATGAATCCATACTAGCAATAAATACGTTTAGTACCTGACATAAGATGAGTTATATGATCAGGATAAGCAGCTTCGGAAAATGTTTTCTTCACTACTTTCTGGAATTGGGTTTTCATTCGTAGAGTGTTGTATCAAAGTATGTCATTGGTTCGAATCCGATATGAGCACCCGCAACTACTAAATAAGATTTAAAGCAGCTATGATCACCGATTTCTTATTGAACTTTTTAGTGACATAAACAGATATCTAATAAATAGAAAATTACGAAAGCTTTCACTTCTACAGTTCAGCTAAAATATTTTTGATTCGCAGTGTATAATTAGCGCATCTGTTTGTGTACACCAGAATCTCTGGAGTAGACGAGATCGGAGGAGGACCTTGGTATTCGGATATGCGGCAGCCTTAGCAACATTTTTCAATGTGAGGCGGTGTACAAAACGTACCTCTGGCTTGTTAAGGATGCTACGAAGAACCTTTGGACGGTTCTCACCGGGTACCTTATCAATGGTAATGTACAAATATATATATAACTCGGTCAAGCATGGACGCCTTGGTTAAAGAATGACATTATGCTCCTCGATAAAATACACCATCGCGCGACCAAATTAGTAGTCAGGCTTCGGAGATTACCATATGAAGAGCTCTTGTCACATTTGAACCCCGTCACTATTAACTAAAGAGGCACTCGTGGAAACTTGATCCTGGCATACAGATTCCCACACTCTACGAACCACAAACTCAGACATCTGTTCGAACAACGCTTGGCATGGACCACAAGAAACCACGCAGCCGCATTAAACACACCACATTCGCGTCTTGATTGTCGCTGGTATTTTATACTGTTCATGTTTGTTTTCCATATTGTGACTGCTTCTTGTGAAACTACATTCAAGCAAAGGATAGATGTTTATATGTTGACAAAGGACCCAATTGCACCCACTTATTGATCGAGCAATGTACCATAAACGATCCGTTTCCACTTGATTCTATATTTGCCATCCTATAGTTTTTGTAAAGCTTATGTTTTTTTCCACCATGAAACTTGGAAACCTTAGAATCCTTTGAAAACCGTTCCGTTCCAGACAACAAATAGCGGCTGTTCCGCTTTGTGATAACATCTATTGTAACATTACCTACTACGTGTGGTCAACGTGGTTCAACACCAGTCGACCGTACTATCGGAAATAAATTTTCGTGTTTGACATGAAGCTGTAGCCATTAACTCTCAGTAAACCGGATATAACACAAAATAGACCCCTCGGCAATGATTGTATCTCTATTTCTATAGTTACGTAACCTCTGGTTGCTATGTTCTAAGTACCAGCCATGTCAAGCTTACGAAATAACCATTGTAATACTACGACTCTTTTATATTAAAAAGTATGAAAATAGCTAAGTCATTGTATCAAAAATCCACATTTGAAGAAAGATTGAGCTAATCTGAAACCGGGCTGACAATCTACCGGTTACAATTCGCTGAACCAGATCGTGGACTGACAGAATAATTTTAACACACACGACACGTGAAAAGAAAATTGCTGCCATCGAACTGTCTCATTGAAAATCCTAAGGTTTGAACTGAAAAGAGCGGAATGGATTATTTCGTATGAAACAACAAAAAATTAGATACTACTGAATTCGGAGGGCTTTTTGTTTGCATTAAGGCCGAGTACAAGACCGGTTTCTGGCTTATTATCCTTCGTCAGTTGTACATACGTGCCTGATTGTACACAATAAAACCTCCCGAGCTTGTGTACCAATCCGCCCAAAGGGAACAACACTCATTTGCAAGTATTTTGGCGGCTTACTCGTATACGTACCAATGAAAGCACACTAGTCATTGGGAATCATTCACTCAATGATCAGTGCCGCTTCAATGCACAAAGAAATATGGATAGTATCTACCATGATTTACAGCTATTCCATGGTTGAGTCAGAAACTATGAGGTGAGCGGTTGTTTACCCATGTTTCGTTGTGCATTGAATCGGTACAGATCATTGAGTGAATGATTCCAAATAATTAGTGCGCTATCATAGGCACCGGTACGACTCAACCGCCAAAATACTTGCGACAAAAGAGTTACTTCGGCCCCTTTGCCTATCGACCGTTTTCCTCGATCAGCCCATTTATCATCACAAACTACCATATGGTCCTAAAATGGTAACCATCACAAAGCAAGATAACGTAGATTTCGTCTGTTTTCTCGCATGTGCACGTGAATTCAAAGACTTCTTGATAATAGCTGATAAGCGGGAAATACCAGTACCTAGGTTTTTCGATCTATTGTGAAGCGGTTATATTTGTGATTCAGCAGGGGTGACTGCCATATTCATAAATTGGTAAGATCACATTTCAAACAACACCGTCTTGCAGCGAGCCGGACTACAGAGTATGTACGCTCTCCTGGCTTGCGTTGACTCGGACACGTTAAACGAATGGATGAAAATCGCATTCCAAAGGCTGTGCTCTTTATGGAACTTGCTACTGGCTCGAAATCAATCGGAAGACCAAAACTACGCTATGTGGACGTCTGCAAGCGGAATATGAAAACCGGAGGCATCGAACTAACGACTTGGGAAGAACATGCAGCGGACAGAAGAAGATGGAGGAGCCTCATCAAGACAACAGCTGTAGATGTCGACCAAGACCACATGAAGTCACGGATAAAGAGAGCAGCCGGACAAAGCTCGCGTTTCCGAAATCAAGCACCCTTGTCTGCAGCAGCTGTGGAAGAATCTGCCTGTCTAGCATAGGCCTCTACAGTCACAGATGAGGGTGCAGTCAATAAAATACAAGTATCCATGAAAGACATAGTTGTTCTAAAAATATCCCCGCAGCAAAGATGATAAATTGGAAGAACAGGCTAAGGAAAAACGATAATCAATGATATATCTGGTGGACAAAGACCATAGCCACTCGAGACTGACGGTAGCCAATCAATATTTGTGAAGACCATCATAGTACAAGATGGATTGTGAATCGTGAAAAACATTTCGTGAAGAGCTGATTACTAATGAAATTGAAAAGCATTCAAAGGTCTAACGGTCTAATTAATTATTCGGAGGGTGATTCTTAAAGCTTTCTTCGGTAGACCGTTATATGACTCCATTCCGAAGGATCCAGACCTATTCTCCAGCCAAACCATTAAGATACCAGTGGAGTAAATGCGCGAATGAACAATCATAATTGAGTGGCCCTGAAAAGGGTCGTGGATTCGATCTCCTGTCCAGCGTTGAACGCGAAGAGGAATCCAGGAAGAGCGGTGGCCACAAAGGTTGATTGGCCAACTGCGAGCTCCCCGGCTACCTAAGAGAGAAATGTGATGAAATTCCTTTCCATTTTCTTTTGTAAAAGATCCTAAAAGAATTCTACAAAACTTCCAGCACAATGAATGTGTTCAATGAGATTTAGTTCGTTGATTGGAGTTTGCGCGATCACAATTTTGGCTGATTTGCCGGTCCTCGTTCATATGTGTTTTCTGTGACAATTTGGTTAGACAAGCAACACAAAACCTCTTCGGTCTTTGAGAAGTTATGCTTCGTATGTGGTATGTATGCTTGTTAAGGGCTTGGACCTAAAACGCCCCATACAAATTCAAAAATCTTGCGTTTTATGTGCCACAGTCACAGTTCATTGAGTGATAAAATTTCTCTTGTCGATTGATTAAAATCAGAGTTAACGGGTCTCGCTTCTCGCTTCAATACCATCGTTCATTTACACTTAAGGCGTCAACTTATATGAAATTATGAATATAAGTAGCGTGCTTGTTGGCATGAGTTTGTTAGTGTCACATAATTTAGGGTGTCATACTTGAATGAGTTTGACGATATAAACTGATTTGAGTGTCGTCAGCATTGAAGCAGATCCACTAAAAATTAGTTTCCTTAGAAATGTTCTTTTTTACAATATCGTTGCGTAACTGATACAAGTTGAGCACAACAGAATGCTTTCATTTGCCATTATTTGATTGGAATGAAATCAGGTGTTAATTTTCAGTTTATACTTGCCAGCAAGTATCCGGTTAGTCTGTGATTCGGACCGGTTACTGCGATTGAACTGACAGCAAACTCATGGATTTTTTTATCAATAAAACTAAAAAGAACCTTCTGACGCATTGGCAGGCATATATCGGTGCTGTTTTGTAAATTGATGATAATGATTCTAAGAAAAAATTATGTGATACCTGAAAGAAATTAAACCTGGCTGAATCGGCTATATGTTTATCATCATTACTAATCATTTTGAACCATCTTTTAACAGATGCTGCATGACACTATCTATACACTGGCTTACTGATTCACTGTATGTTTAACTTATAATCATTTAGAGTACGTAAACTCCGCGGTGAGCAACATCATTATCATAGACTGAGATACTCTGAATTATGAAACATATGGGTTTAATCACAAATCATTAATTAATACATGGTCCGCGGTTGTTGCAAATGTGTAAAGTTCTGACACGAAATAGTACATACCTTCATAATTCAATTTCCCGTCACCGTCTAAATCAACTTCTTTAATGATGTTTTCAATATCCTTCATGGACATTTCTTTTTCTGTCTTGGAAACAATGTCCCTGAAATGAAAAACGGCATTTCAAAAATTACTGTATCCGTTAAAAACCTTGTCCCTCGGTGTTGGCAACAGTTGGTTATGTCGAAAAATAGAATTATAATTTGATTCAATTACTAAACCGTTTACAACTAATGTTATAAATTGAGAAATGTCTCGTAATGGGATTATAGACTAATTTAAAGGTTCACATTTCATTTTACATTATAATACAAATGCAAAAACTGTCTTGTACATAAAAATGGATATTATGCTTGAGTTATACGATTACTTAACCGTGATTAGCAGTTGAGCTTTATACGTTCAGTCGGCTTCTTGTGGAGATCCTGAGTCAGTCGATTGTTAAAATGATAAACACTGGTTAATCTTTGGACCGATCCAACGCAAAAGAAAACTGTGACCTCCTCACGAGTGTGATACCCCCGTTTGCCAAAGCTGGAGTAATATTCGAGCCCAGATCCTCTCGTTCACCCGCTACGAAACGGATGCGTCATCCACATGGCAACCCAAATTTTCAGAAATACTCCTTGGTCTTCTACAGACAATAATCGTTATTTGATTGAAGTTCTATCACATTAAAAAGAACATCTGCGTTCTTAGTCAACAGGTCCAGAGCTAAGCAAATCAAGGTACAGGTATAGAAGTTGAAGGTAAATTGATCCAGTGGCTTTTACCTTAATACTGTAAATATATAGTTCTAAGATCAATGGGACGCTGCCGTCTTGCTCAAAATGAGGCAGGATGATTTATTCTGGGAGCTAATCTCGAGCCTTTGAACTATAGATATAAACCGTAGGGCAGCGGTCTGCTTACCGCAAGGGCTGCTGGACTAAATATGTTTCTTGATAGAATAAATGATTTCAAACAGTTACATGCGTGCAGAGGATGTAAGAAAGCTTGAAGTCTTCGACCATTGGTGCTTAAGATACATAACAAAGACCAGGTGGATTGACAGGCTTTCCAATGCAGCCGTTCGATGCAAATGTGGGAACATCTTGAAACTATCAGTATGGATCCAACGCCGACGTCTGCAATGGTTCGGACATGTCCTCCGCAAACCTAGTCAGGCACTAGTCAGACGGGCTGTGAGCCCCATGCAATGCGTCAACTGGCGTCGCCGCCGAGGTGGTCAGTTAAAAACCTGGATTTCTACAGTGAAGTCAGATGTCGAGCATCTTGGCCTACGCAGCGTTTACGGATCGCGTCACTGGGATCAGCACTGGGTTTCCATTTGTGCTGAATTAGCTGCCAACCGCCAAGGCTGGGCAGGTGCCATACGTGATATCACTGGAGCCGGCTTATCCTCAAGCAGGAGACAACCGCAGTAAAGTAAAGTAAGTAAGTAAGTATGAAAATGGGAGCCACACTGGTCGCTAAATATAAGAAGTATTGGATAGAGCGTGATGAACTCTACAATGTATATGAATGGATGACCATGTACAGCGGACACTTATTTCGCAGTGGCGATAAGTTGCGGCACCAACTGGAATGTTGTTAAAGGACTTCAGTCTAGAGAAAATATGGCCCTTTGTAACCCGACTTATTTGGTGTTTTTGAGTTATATACCTGCTATAATATTTACCCCATAGCCGATTGTGATGTTGGAGGCGAGCCATTTTTTCGCACTTACTATTAGCAATGTGTATTTCACTTAGGAATATCGACCTTCGTCTGGTTTTCTCTAGTCCCCACCATTTTGACGCTTCCATAAACGCGCAAACTGACGCACTTTCTTCTCGAATCACTAATTCTCCTGTTTTTAGACTTGCTCATAGCGTATATTTAGCCTTCCAATTGGTTCGGAGCCACTGATAGATTTGCCACAACTTTTAGAATGCGATTTCCTTCCAATCGTTTCAAATGGCTGAGCCAACGCAGATGTCTATGAGCCAGGAAAGCGAACAAATTCTGAATACCTGCTCAGTGAACGACCGCGTTGTTCAAAATATGGTCTTGTCATTTGATTTATAAGATTTGTCGAACATTTCGCAAATGAAACACATTGAATCTTCGTTACTGGTGTGAGTATGTTGTCCATGACTCGTTGTCGTAGTGAAGAAATACTCAGCACTTCCATTTTTCGCTTACAGTCAGCGTGAAATTGTTTTAATGCCTTTGCTTTGTCGTGAAATTATTTTTGCATCTGATATGCTTTAAACTCCAAAGAGAGCTTGCTAGAGATAGTTGATTCCAGATATCAGAAGGTATTCACTACCTCTAGCTTATAGACGGCAATCAAAATTTCCAACGTGTTGTTAACCCCTTGACGATGACTTTAGTTATTGTTCAAGCTGATAGCTAGACTAAAATTGCGCATTGGTAGGTGCAATCCATCTTATGAAAGTGTGGCTAAAGTCTATCATTCAAAATTAGCAAATTCCTCTTAAACACTCCGTACTTTTGTTTCTACCAGTAGCTGTACAGTTCGAATAATCTTTCGGATTGTTGTGGAGGAATAACTCATCATTTGCCGGCATGTATGAAAAGAAGAGAAAAGAAAATGCCAGTGTCGGCATAAGCTTTCAGAACGTTCTTGATCGAAATCTTACTGAAGCTGAACCACCATACTATACCAACGCTTGGATGTTTTTGTGGCTTATGCTGTAGCTAAGAAGCTATTCAGTAGTATGGCAATTAGCAGGTTATACTTCTAAGCCGATAATTTAGACCGTGCATATTGCTGACTGCTGGTGTTGTAGATTATATAGGCTTAAAAACTGAAAAGTGAGTCAATAATCCACCTTTAAAAATATCTTGAATATGTACAGTTTGGTTTTTCCAAACTCAACCAGAGCAAACAAGTGGCCTGCATGGAGGTTCACACATCGTGAATTAAATCGAGATGATTGATGCTGATAAATAAGAAGTATTTTAATACCAATATAGTTGGCTACCGTTAATCTCGAAGGATTATGTTTTAGTCACCCCAGATATATTTTTTGAATTTTTGTTTTTTGAATTTCTCCTATTTCTGTGCCTCTCATTGTTAACTTTGTACACGTAGGTATATATTTTCTTTATTTCTTTCATATCTACCTGTATTTTATTCACTGCACGGTCGTTTGTGGCTGTAAAGGCCTATGCTAGACAGGTAGATTTTTCCGCAGCACAGGCAACGGGTGTTTGATTTCGGAGACACGAGCTTTGTCCGGCTGTCCTCTTTATCCGTGGCTTCATGTAGACTTGATCGACATTTACAGCTGCATCCTTGATGAGACTCCCCAGGTATTTCTTTCCACCGCCCGTTGTTCGCAATTAGATAGGTCCTACGATTTCATATCCCGCTTGCAGACGTCCACATAGCGTAGTTTTGGTTTTCCGATGGACCTCGAGCTATTGGTAAGCTCACCTAAGGGCACAGCCTTTGGAATGTGATTTTCATCCATTCGTTTCACGTGAACAAGCCAACACTGACGTCTGTGAGCCAGGAGAGCGAACATACTCTGTAGTCCGGTGCGCTACAAGACGGCGTTATTCGATATGTGATCTTGCCAGTTCATGTGCAGTATTCTCCGGAAATTTCGTAAATGAAAGATGTTGAGCCTGTGTTGCTTGTCTAGGTTTTACTGCCGTAGAAGAGGGTGCTCAGCACGCAAAATTTTTAGGCTTGCACATTCGTATTTACAGATAACATCGGGTTCCTCCAGACGCATTGCTGAGTCGCGGCATCATTGTTGCTGCTTTGTCAATACGCTTGCTTATTTCGGAATCAAGGGAGAGGTTATTTGAGATAGTTGATCCTAGATAGGAAACCTCATTTACTACGTCTAGAGTGTGGACTCCAATTCGAATTCCCGGAGTATTGCTAAACCTTTGACCAATGATTTTAGTTTTATTTAAGCTAATGATCAGGCCAAATTCCTTACAAGCACTAGCGAAACAACTTATTAGTCGCTGCAATCCTTCTTCAGAATGAGCCATTAGAACTGCGTTGTCCACAAACAGCAACTTCATAACAAACACTATCCTAATCTTGGTTTTTGCCCTAAGTCTCGCCGAGTTGAATAATCCACCGTCATTCCTGGTGTGGAGGAATATCCCATAGTATGTGTTTGCTTAGGCGCTTATGAGCAGCAGAGAGAAGAAAATTCCAAACAGTGTTGGTGCGAACACACATGTTTGCTTCAGGCCTTTTTTTGATGGGAAAGTTGCCTGATGCTGAGCCATCATGGTACATTGTACCTTGCATGTCATCGTGGAAGGCTGCAATCGGTGGAAGTAATTTTTGGGACAGCCAACTTTCTTCAGGTGCCTGTACAGTCCTATTCAACTGACCAAGTTAAAAGCCTTTGCAAATTTAGCAAAGGCGACGCAAATTGTTTGGTTATGCTCACAGCAATTTTTTTGTATTTGTCTCACGGAAAATGTCATATCGATCGTTGATCTTACGGCTCGGATTCCAAGTTGATAAACGCACTCTGCTAGACTCCGCAGAGTGCTGAGTGCGACGCGAGAAAATACTTTGCTGACGACATTGAGGAGAGATATACCGCGGTAGTTTGAACAGTCACTACGACTTCCTTTGTTTTTGTGCAATGTGATTATCTTTGAGTCGTGCATCTCTTGGGGGACAGTTCCTTTTTCCAGCACTCGATAAATAGTTCGTGCAGTTTCGAGAATAGAGAGTTCCGAATTCCAGCTTTCCGAATTTTAGTTGTGATGCCATTTCTGCCAGTTCTGTAGAGCATTTTCTAGTTCAGCCAGAGTAGGCAGATCGTCTAGTGAAGGAATTTCAGGCAGGTTGATGGTATTTTCTATAGCAGCTTCTGATACTGTAATTTTCTGTCAGTACAGCTCTTGCTATTATTCAGCACCTTCTCAAACTTCTTCTGTCGGTCCTTGATGTTCTCGCAGTTTACTGATTTAATTGAGTCTGCTTTGATGACTTCCGGGCCGAGCGCTTTTTAATGCCATCATACATACCACGAACGTATTCGAAATCGGTGGCAAGCTGAATATGTTGGCATGTATTGAGCCAATAGTCATTCGCAAAAAGTCATGAGTTCCTTTGGGCATCTTGTCTGTTTTTTTTAAGATTTTTGTGGGACACATCAAGTGGATTGCTTTTGTATTCTATGAGAACAGCTTATTTAGCCGCAAGAGCAGGCTTCAGTTCCGCGACGTCAGCTACAAACCTATCCGTGTCTTGCCGCTCTTGTTCACCGATGACATCTGACTAGTAGAGCGCGATGACCCTTCCGACGATTGCTTACTCCAATCAGCTTCGACTTATAACCTGTATCTGCTTGCCACTCTTATACCTCAAAAATTAATTTATTTCAAAATTTCTAAAATTTAATTTTCAAGCAAGTGATTTAGCAGGGGGTGACAGCCACGGCGAGAAATATGGAGAACGCGAGATACCCAAGCACCAGAAACCCCCTCTCGGTCTTACTGATGAACTCCAAAGAAATACATTGCAATACGTTTGGCATCAGTTTGACTGCAGAAGTTGCCGAAAGAGAGAGTTTATCTTCTAGTCGCCAAAGGGTCTCCACTCCCGATTTTCTTTTACTTCTATAGCCTTTGTTTCTCCCGAAGCAATCTGCAAGGCAGCAGAGCTGAAAGCCATCAGCGCGGGAACATTTGATTTTGGACTCGCTCTTGTGCTAGATAGATTTGCTTGAAGAGGCTAACGGACTATACCTGCCCGGAGAAAGTGTATAAACAAGAGGGAACTAAGACGAATGCGAGGACACTACAGCCAGTACTGACCATGAGCTTTTGCAACCATTTGTCACATATCAGCAGCACAACACGAAATTCGGTGTATTGATAATCTGCATAGTAGAGGTAACGATTGAAATTTGGGTCCGAGATATGCAGATATTTGAATTAATGTGCACGCAGACAGCCTGATCTTTCATCGTTTCAAAATGCAGCTTTTCGTTGTTGAACCAGACCGTATAGTTTTCTATCAGACGGCAACTGATTACCACACAGCACTATACGTGCTCAAATGATAAGGAAGACGATGCACAATGCAATGAGCGTATGCTAGGTTAGCAGCTTAGAACCTCAATTATAACATACCCGTTGTCTGTAGCGGTTGTGGTAAAATGTCCTTGTCTAGTATAGGCCTTTACAGTCACAGATGACGATGCATTAAATAAAACATAAATGTTAAAGAAAATATTAAATATAAATAATTGCAGATGATAACAGTAGTAAAAATAAAGGAATAACAAAAATAACATTGTAAAAATAATGATCATGATAATGATAACGATAATAATGATAGAAATGCTGAAAACAAAAAATATATGAAACGAATAACACTAAGATTATTATTCACTACTATTATTATCTACAAATGAAATTAAAGTTGAAAATAGTTACGAAGAAGAAAAAATAAAAACACAAAATCAGACCAACTGAAACAAGAATAGAAAAAGTTGCATGATTCAGATATTATTATATAAACCAAAAAAAATTAAATAAGACGAACCGGAGTAACAAACACAATATTCTCTCGAGACTGATGGGAGCCAACCAACCATTGCTAAAATTATGAATTAATCATATACGTCAGTAAACCGTTCCGGTATTGCTTTCAAAGTAAAATGATATCAGAGCAGTCGTTGTTCATCTGTATTAACATCCTCACACAAGTTTCGACGATTTTCATGATAGTGTTGTAAATAGTTCATGAGCCGTTTTATTCTTCTGGTAGATTTTGATGTCGGTATCTCATAAGATTATGAATACTGCATTGGCAACAGATAACGAAAGAGAATTCCAGGCAGAGATCGTTCTTTATAAGAGTACTCAATTGTGATGAAGGCCACCCGAACGATGTACATCGAGCTGGAATTCATGAGCTCCTGAGATTGATTGGCGAATTTCTGATGAGCGACCAACTGATTAGAGTATAAAAGATCGACTCTTGAGAATCAAAGCGCTCGAGAGTACATGCTTGGATTGTCAACCTCGTACGTATGACCTACTGAACTACTCTCCTCCTAATTCGCCTTTGCCACACGGAAAATAATTTGAAGCGACTCTTTACTTCACCGTAGCGGAGTTTGTGTACATGAACTACAATATTATACATCTAAATACGCATCTGATATCGTGACTGCAAGTAGACAGGCAATAAACGGTAACTTTTCCAAACTCGGAAATAGTACTAGTCAGAGGCTTTTCATGATTTTTATGAGTTGGTTATCGCTCAGAGTAAGGAATATGAATAAACTTCACATTAAACCGTCTGAAGAGATCATTCAGCAAGAATAAGTAAAATTCATACAAGTTGTTCTGGGTTAAAAGAATACAAAATTGTTGACTATAATAACTGTAATACTTATTATTATTAATTAGAATTAGAATAATGTTCAATTAACATTTACTACGAAATTTTCTTTGAGTTTGCACTTTTTGTGCGACAGCTTTCTTTTTCTTCCGCTGATATCTTAACTGACGAACAATAGTTCCTCGTTAATGACTCGTTGCAGAGCTGTAACAAAAGCTATAAGAATGTTCCAATTGCTATCTCTCACTTTTCTCTACAATCTTTTATATTGTTACTGATCATTCCTCCTTTACAATCAACCCACACCCAAAGTTTGTCTTGAGTTTCCTGTCATTCGTACGTATTCGTTGATTTTCAGCCGTAAACACCCGTGTCTAAGCGAACACCTTGCACGGCCAGTTCTTTTTCATTGTTTTTAAAGTTGTTCATTATTGACATCGTCGTACTTCTTTGTTGCGTCATGGTGGATGCCTCATCGTTTTGCTATATTAGGCAACTAGTACCAATAATAATTATAACATTAATAATAATGGTAATAATAAATAATTAAAATTAAAATTTAACAATAAATTTTTGAATAAAAAAAAGTACTAAAAGGGGTCAAATGAGGAAAAATAATAATGAAAAAATAAATCGGGTGACGAACAGCATAGTCTTTTGAAACTGATAGAAGCAGGTAGATAGAACATTTTGCAAGTCAAACCAGCCTAATGCTCGATTGTAGATATGCATATCGTCAGATGGAGCGTTCCGAAACACTCGCAACCGACTGATGAAGGAAAAACGAGAAAATCTGAGAAAAATCTTCTGAAGCGGATGCGCCTAAGAAGTGGTATGGTTACGTATTTGGATACACACTGCTGCGCTCGCTCACGCAAATGGATTGTGAAATTTGTAACTGTTTGTATCATGGTTTGGACAAGCACGTGCGCCATTCGGACTGCTGCCTTGCAGATTAGATTCCTCGATCAAAGGCTTTGATTGAGGAGCCCTAAAACAACTTTAGACGCTGATATGATAAACGGGTAGCATTCTTCTATCAAAGGCGGCGCTCGACGTGTACCTGAGAACCATTGCCCTAGGAAGCATCAAGCCGGCCCATCGTTCAAAATTCCAACGAAACGGTCCCCGAACGAAGCCTGCAAACTGTCCGACTGGCCCCGAGGGAGCAAACATAGGAGAAATTCTGCTTCTGCCCTCTACTTCTGAAATCTGAAACCGGTCATATGTACATATGCAAGGGATTATACAATCATCAAGTCGCATCCGACCTGCATATTCCGGTCAATTCATTCTTGCCGCCTGCCACAAAGAGTATTTTGACTGGTGTGCCAGATGCAAACCATGGACTTGCTCTGAACGCGTCAAATCCAGTGGAATCGAATAGAGCAATTGCAACAGCTTTTCTTGGACATCACGATGTTTTTGATTTCGCTACTTTCAACGCAGAAGCACTAATGCGCAGTGATCAACAGCTGAGTCTTGTTTTTTCGCTCGACAGACTTTATACTGATATGCGTTATATCCGAGATACACCCGAGAAGTTATATATAGCTAAGCTGACCGAACCTGTCGTATTGACACATTATCAAAACGCGCTGACATCGCAGCTGGAGAGAGTGTAGATCCATACTGGTCATATATCAAAAAACAATTCACGAAGCTAGTTTTATAAGTTGTGATTTGTCTTAACGCACTGTTTCTACTTAGATATCCATTCATACTCTTTAACTTTTTGAAGCATTTCAGTCCATCTCGGCAGACAACGAAATCCAAAACATGCGGGCCACTGAGGCGCAACCACATTGTAAACCTGCGTGGAGACCGCTTGGTTTCATAGTCGAAGAGCGCAAGTGAAGTAGAGACATCCACCACAACAGGAAACACTTATAAGCTTTTCTCTCATCCGATTCTCTCGTATGAGGAAGGTTGCTGAGAGTTTTAATTAGCTAATGGTTCAGCAATGCACAACATGGTCGGACAGATGGAGTAATGAGCAGAGTAGTTTGAATCATAATTCAATCAGCCTCCAAAAGTTGTGGGTTCACTGTGTACACTTAAATTTTCACCGTCGTCTGCGTCAATAGATTCTCTCACGGAAGTAGAAATGGGTAAAGCAGTTCAATTATTCAAACGTCACAAAGCGCTTAGTACAGATCAACTAACCTGACTCTATTTAAAGGTGGTGAATTCGCCTTGGCCACAGTGTGCTCACTTATTTGAAGAAACGAGTTACCCTCGCTTCGTTGCAAATCTCCAATTATTGTCGTCTTTAAGGCAGGCTTTTTTGATGGATTTATAACAAGCATCGAGGGATAGGTATGATCCCAACGGTCATTTATTTTACTTGACAAATTATCCAAGCCCGTGAAGAGCAAACTGATTTTTCCTTCGATCGCCTTTGCATCGACCAAATCTTTGTACTACGCCAGTTGCTTATATTTTTTCACACCTATCAAAGACCACTAGGGGCAATGTTTTTAGGTTGCGAATGAGAAGTAACTACCACCTTTTGAAGCAATGTATCTTCAGCCTTCGGCACGATTCATCGCCTCTCCACACTCTTCCGTGTCTCAAGTTGATTCAAACAAGAGTGTCTTAACTCCCCATTCCTATTCAAATTTGCCATTGGTAACGTAAAAATTGCTATGTAGCATATTCCGGATTTCTATACGGAACTAATTTCGGGCAAAATACTGACCGACTGAGACCTTTTTGATCACACTGCCGTACTCAGTGATAATACACAAACATTGAACTATGCATGGGTTCTTTCATAAATGGGGCGTTTCGATACGGTATGTTCTTTGGATCACCTAAATTTAAGACGGGCAAGTTCCTCTATATCCTATATCAAGTATGGTATATCAGAAGTCATCGATCGCTTTATTTATTTGGACTGTTGCTTTGTATTGGCCGTGTAGTTGGTGATGAAGGTACAACATAAATGTAAGAACAAGACTGGTATTTGTCAAACTGTAATACCTTTGACATGGCTATAATAATCCAAACATTAGGTCGTACGAAAAGATGTTCATGCTGTGCAGCTCTGAGACCGTGAAACTGATCACTTTGTGTAGGAGACTTCCGTCCACTCACTATATTCGAGAAGTCATGCCGTTGTAGCATTGTCCATGTTCGTTGGCCATACAAATTATGTCACCAACGAATACGTGCGGTGTCGTGTCTCAGATGCGGATAGCCGACCGCTCAGTAATGCTAGTGCACACCTCCAGCTGCGTTAACTCGAATACGTTCAGTGTATGCTTGACTATCGTTTTCAAAAGTGCTTGGATGCGAGCGGAAGACTCAGCGTGGTGGTCAATGAATGAATGCAAAAAATTATGAAGTTAAGAAGGAAGAAATGTCAAAATTCTATGTGTACGATCCGATTAACACCATGCCAGTACAAAGGGATGATTTAAATCTATATAGCTACATCAAACATCAAAAAAATGTATCCGGATGTCGTCAGACTCAAAGAAACACTCCAACACAAATCACCGAGGGCGACACAATGAATACTGGGTCCACCACATGCTAGTATTCTTCTATTGAGTTGAAGAATTAATTCGTTGAAATTTTTTATTTTGTTTGTTATATGATGAGTTTTTGCTGTTTGAAAAATGTATTATTGGTCTAAAAACTGTGCTATTTGTTATTTTGAATAATTCATTTTTTGAAGCTTTTAATGTTTTAAGCTTATTAATGAATATCCAGGAGGTAAAAATCCGCATTTTTTACATCAATTCTTGTCAATTCATTGAGGTTAAGAAGCTGCTTAAGATGTTTTGGACATTTGCAACGCATACGAACAGGTGGTCTTAGGCAAGTTCACAACAAAGGAATGGTTTGTAAAGTTCAAAAATGGCAAGTTCAACGTCGACAACGACTCGCCTCGCAGTGGAAGATCAACTTTCGTATCATCAGCTGCATGATAAAGCTCTCGACCTACAAAACATCAAAATGGCTTCACTGAACTCAGCAAACGGCGCTAAAAATACGCTTGAAAAGCGCTTTTTTAATTCATGTCCATATTTAATGATTTGAAACGCCCTTGTTCGTAAAAGGTCATCGAAGCTATGGAACAATAGGCTTGAAAATAGTGAACATTAAGAAAAGTTTGTTCTATCGCTGTCAGATTCTTTACATGACTAAATAATTTAAATTTTCATAATCTTTGGAGCTGTAGGCATCTATCCTTCAACAAGGTCAATATATCCCAATTTCTCTCGCCTTGACTGCACGATATTGTATATTTATTGATGTCATTTTGACTTTATATTCGTTGAAACTGATGAGTAAAAATGATGGGTAGTACCCGCTGTTAACATTATGGGCTTTGTGAATTTATGTTGATAAAGGTGTGAAGCCCTCCAACATGCCATTTTTAAGCTGAGAATATCAAGACTGTCTACCCCCCACCTCATTACTCGGAACTGTAATGTAAAGTTTCCAATGTAAATTTGAAGCTTCGTTTGCAAGTTAGGTTTTCCTTAGTGAACTGAAATCAGCATCAGAACCCAAAACAAATGTACAACTGCACAATATTTTGTATATCTAGTTGCTGTAACTTTGTTAAAATATGTAGAGTTCGGTGACGATAAACAAACATGTTTGACCAACGTTTCGGTCTGCTACTACAAGACCTTTGTCAAGGTAAAAAAGGAACAGAATGTTGTACAACTGTCATTCTATAGCTAACCAGATCTCAGCCTTCTTTTTTGGTTTTTTCCTCTAATCCCGTCCAATTGACCACATTTATTGTCCATTCATTCTGAGTTGACGAATATTAAAATGGCTGGCGACGATCCCAATGCTGCATTCTTCATCTCTTACTACATTCACCATACACTATCCATCGTAATTTTTCGATCCAGAGACACTAATCTACGATTAGATGAAAGCGACCCACATCTAATCTTGACGTCCACTGTAATCCGAGTCAAATCCGTCTGAATACCTAATGTTATGTGAAAATCAATATCCCACGACTTGCTACGATGCTCACATCTACGTTCCTCCACT
Organism: Sinotaia quadrata; assembly: GCA_028829895.1. NCBI lineage: Eukaryota > Metazoa > Mollusca > Gastropoda > Architaenioglossa > Viviparidae > Sinotaia > Sinotaia quadrata. The sequence goes on along the minus strand of JALGAQ010000009.1, from coordinate 2,345,902 downwards.
CCAGGTTTGTTAGATCGGTCGCCAGTATTATGGATTTTCCGCGGTTTGCTATAAAATGACAACTGTACAATATTCTGTTACTCATTTCTTTGACAAAGTCCTTTCAGTAGCAGACCGGAACGTTGGTAAAATAATATAATACGCCGATTGCTACCAAGACATTTTATTTTGCATGGACATCTCAATTGTTTACAAGCATTTTCAAACTCATTAAACATATTTGACGTTCTGCATAAAAACCTATATTGCGGAGCATTGACAAGAAGTATGATTTTCTTAAAACCGTACGATTTTTACTGTCTGTTTTAAAGATATACAAATACATAAATAATTTCACAAAATTTACACCAAAGCAATGTGAACAAAAACATCACTATAGAATACAGCATACTGTTTTCATAGTAAGGGGGACAAAAACTAAAAAGAGAATGTCACTGACTTCGGCTTTTAGCCAGATGAACCAAACCATTTTCCAAGAGGAACAGCAAGGCTCAGACCAAAAACTACCGGTCAGTGTGCATGACCTCAATATTTTTAAAGGTACTGGAACACCTCCTTAGAGAAGAAACCGACCTAAACTTTTAGAAAAACAATCTCAACTCGCCTGAAATCACGGATTCACCAAGAAAAAATCATAGATTAAATACCCACAATCTTAGACCTAATGGCATCGACGACAAGATTTTGCAGTTGATCAAATCTTACTTGACCGATCGGACATGAAAAGTCCGGGTCGACAAAGCACTATCTGACAATGGAACTACTTCCAGCGGAGTACCTCAAGGCGCAGTCTCAAGTCCAAGGCTGTTTAACACAGTTGCTATTTTTCGCGAACGACTTAAAGATCTGAAGAAATCAGATGCTCCCAGAACATCGTGGAACCCATTGACAGATATAGCCAACTTGGCCCAATGGTCATCAGAAAAGCACCTTCCAATCAATCCAGAACTCAAACTCGCTGGCTATGGGTGAGAAACTCGGTAAAACGCTTAACGTACTGCTTGGTAGCCTGCTATCAGAAGTATCCTCCATGAGAGATTTAGGAGTCATCACAATAAACTAACATAAGTCCATGGATAAAACAAGCAAAGCACGCTCCGTTGAACTGAAATCGGCGTGAATGTTGAAACGTACGTTTTTTTCCTGGTCCAAAGAAAGGTACAAACAACTCGCTAAGTACATACAATCGGTGATGGAATATGCGTCCCTCGTCTGATATTCATGTTAAAAAGTGAAATTGCCCAACTCCATTACGTACAACGAACTGGCTCCCGGATGGTGCGCTCTCTCAAGAAGCTCTCCTACGGAGAACAGTGCAGTTTATTCAGCTTGAAGTATCCTAGCACTAGAGCTGATATGATCTTCTTCTTCCACTTAGTGGTCCTCCATCACTACCTATATATGCAGCACTTACTCAAAAGTGTCGTCAACGACCGTATGAGAGGTCACAACTTCAAACTCAGAACGGACTGTCTCCACCACATCTACCACCTTTCGCGCAGAACTATTTCGCTGTGAAACTTAATACCGCCGACAGTTGTCAACTCTCCGCCCGTCGCTACGTTTAAACATCTATAAAATAAATTCTTGAGAACATGAGCTGAGGAGACGTTGCGAGTTCTTTAACATCAAGCATTAAACTGCCCAGTTGTCAAATTGCCCGTCAGAACGAAAGAAGAAGGAGCGTACACAGGACCTCACACCTACTGCACTCTATCACTTGAATCGTGAATCTATATTTATGAATAGATTCACACACCGAACCACTTATCTTCAATGTGATAAATATATATTTTTTGATTACGATGCATAGAAATTAAGTCTGGCACCAAGCAAAAAGCTTTGCCTACATTAAACTGGAACAAAGACTGTTCACGTGACATTTATATTTTTCCTGCAAATATGCAGTTCCAAGATATACTAGAGGATGGCAAATTGCTTGAATTCCGAAATTAAAGCAAGAAGCAAAAAAAAAGTCAGAATGCATTGTTCAATAATGTTTCAGATTATTGAACTGAATCTTCGACTATCACGTTTTCCTATTTTGTTCCCGCTCTACAGTAATATATATATTATAATATGTATATTATATATATATCTTGGTGAGTCAAAAAATTTTTTAAAAAAACGATTTTCATGGAGATTCATAAGTGATTTAAAGTTTGGACATCTTACTCTTTAATCTGCTCCGATAATCGCACTTACATAATAAATAATAATTTAGTTTTGATATGTTTAAGATTATATCAGTTTTATAGTCGTATATATAACCACGGAATTTTTGTTTAAACATTTTGCTTCGAAACAAATGTTGTTGTTGTTGCTGCTGCTGCTGCTGCTGCTGTTTTTGTTCTTGTTATTGTTCTGAAAGTACTTTTCGGATGCATAGCGAAGTCAATTCTAATCAAGAACAACAAAATGCATGTTTCTTCGTTTCCGTCTTTAAACATCAAATATGCTGCAACATTTAAGTCGCTGATATGGTTATATGAAAGCTGAAAATAGGATTTCAACTCGAACGACATGCCTCTCGTTGTTGTGTACTCAAAAATATTTAATAAGCATTATTCATTTTAAGATTTTAACCAAGTCAACTTCAACGCTTTGTAATAATGTTTTCAATATACGTTCTGAATTTTATTTAGAGCGTATTAATTGTCTCACAAGAAGTTTTTCACGTGAAAATTTCTAAAATGCATCATATTATCTATGGTAGTATCACAGAAAATCAAGATGAACTATAAGCGAAAATAGTAAACGTGCAGGGCACAACTTAATCATGTATCCAATTATAATACCTGAGTTCTTCAGGAGTGATGAAACCATCTTTATCTCTGTCGAAAAATTGGAACGCGTTGCGTAGATTCGAAGTGCTTTTCTCCGTACTTTTCTTTTTCTCCATCATATCAATGAACTCTTCAATATTCACTGTACCACTCTCTTTATTTTGAATCCAATTACGACATGCTTATACTTACTGTCTTTGTCCACCTTCTTTATCATTGCATTTACTTCCGCTTTTGTTGGTTTCATTCCCAAACCCTTAAGAACACTTTCTAATTCATCAGCATCAATCTCCCCATCATGATTCACATCAAAGACTGAAAAAGCTTGTCTATACTCTTCATAATCCTTCCCAGATTTATAACTGGCCTTTAAACTTACAATTAATGGATTTATGGTTCATTACATTACCATTTATCGGTCACTGCGAATACTCGTTATCTGCTGACGACTTCAATTAGGTGCGCGTTGAAAATATCAATAAACACTATGGTGAAACAAAATGATTGGTTTCGATACAGACTATAGATTCATAGTTTCGTGGTATAATGGAGAGCAGAGAGAATAACTTGTCCGCTACTTCTCTTCCCTATGATAGATGGGGCGTTGTACCTAGTAAAAACCTCTTCGGTGCGCATCGTCATTGTAGAAGAATTCCCCCTGTGAGTTTCCCATTCTCCTTGCTGGCACCCCAACCCCATATTGACCTGATTTTGTTTACATGCTTTTCTTGTTTGCGACCTTATTGACCTTCGTTTTGGTGACAAGGTGGAGATTATGCAGGTGTATCTAGCAAGTTTTCCATCTTTCTCGAATAACTTTGTGAACTCTTTCCAGTGGTGTTTGTTGTATTGGTGATCCATTGTGTGAGGTTCGTTCGGAATATATATATTCGAACTTTTGAGGTTTGTTATGTAATCCTTTAATTGTATATTTTATTTAGAATCGAATTTATATAAGTGTTTATCGAGGAACTTGGTTCTTGATTGATATTTATTGGGTGCATATCTCCGGGTTTGAACGTACCTGCAATGGCAGAGGGAATTTATTTGGATAAATTCTTACCATTCTCAAAATGTATTTTCCGATGCTGATGGATCGATCGGACTTCCCCGATGGACAAAAGATACGGCAAGTCCCGAATTGAACTTCTCTTGTTTATATGCCTGGTTCATGTCCGTTAGTTAGGCAAACTTCATTCGTTGATAATGATAGTAGACATGAAATTCATAGTCGGCGTATCCTCCATGATTTTGTTAATAGCCCACCTTATAATAGGTGTAGGAGGATTATACTGTCGATATCTCACCTAGCCGATTTAGAGAGCGTGACAGTCATGGTCACGATAAACCTATTGAAGTTCAGCTTAAAAAGGAGTACAAGAATTTTGAAGACATAAGAGAAGAGAGGCGTCGCGTTTTAGAGAGACTGGAGTGTATTGAACGGATCGAGTTAATGGAACGGGCGAAGATCTGTTCGGAAGTTTCAAGGCTGAGCTCAGCCAAATCAAGCCGAAAGAATGTCCGGATAAACGAGAGTCTAAAAAACTTCAAACTCTGCGCGCCCTGATCTCCTCCGCTCTTAAATGAGTATGATCCTAACTTATTCAAATCGCACGTGCCCCAAGTAGTCCTTCCACAGTTCGACGGGAACCCCAAGCATTATTCGAAGTTTATGGAACAGTTCCAGAACTTGGTTGAGCAGAGTATTAGACAACGGGATAAGACTGGTGTGTTTGATGAATCAGTGCACAAGCTTAGTGCGAGAAGCTATCTCTGCATGCTTTGGGAATGATCCCGGACGGGGCTACGTCACTGCAAAAGAGATCCTTAGGAACATGTTTGATAGGGATCATATGGTGACGAAGGTCATAATCAATGATTTTTACAGAGGGCTGCAGAAAATTCACGACGACGCAGACTCGTTGGTAATTCTATCAATGCATATGCGGGACCCCTCATTATCTCTCAACCAAAGAGGACGCGAAGCCGAAATGAACACAATGACGAATTTGGAACGTATCGTGTGTATTCTACCCGACGACGCCAAGCTTAGTTGAGCATGGATGGCCAACGGCAAGATAGACAATGGTGAGAATGTGACTTTCTCAGACCTGTGTATATTTGTGAATAGGGAAGCTCGGATTAGACGTGTCTGTAGTAATGTTATTGAACCAAAGAAGATGTTGGAGCGATGAGGTCAGCGTCACGAGAATACGATAAGACGTTTTTATACGAGGCTTTATCATACAGGAGTAGAAGAACGGCTGTTCATAGCCAAAGCGACGCTTGATGACGTTGCATGCGAGGCGGTGGAGGCTGAGGCTGATTTGGAACTTGAGACCGAATTTGATTTGTTGCTCGACGCAGATGACAATGCTGTTTTGGCTCATGTGCCACTCACATTGGAGGATTTGGTCCTGGGTTGCTTATGAATAGAGATATCCAATGACATGAATGCATATTTCTATTCATAAGCCACTCGCATCGTCACAGTTCATTAGCCCGACGAAAATAAGACCACCAGTAATGCTCGATCTCTCTCATAGTCCATTCATTAATTTCCAGGAAATCAAAGACATAGAAGTCAAGCAATCGAAATGGGCGGTCATAAGGAGGACCATGTAGCGTTGTCCAGTAGTGCTAAAGAGGACCGTAGATGAATCTGCGATTCATTCCCATCCATCCCACGACAATCGCTAACAATGTGATTACCATTGCCCTGATTGCTATTTGTCCCTGACCCTTGTTTTAATGTTGGCTCACGCCATCACGTTTTGCTCAGTCTAACATGTACCGTGTGGCGATCGACTGTTAGGAGTGTTTCCTCCGAGGTAACTCGCATTATTTCACCTATTTCATTGACGATTACTTATAGCCAATAAATATTTCGCTATTGATATTTCTTCTCTTTGTGTTGGCTTTTACCTGTCAACCTGTGTAGAAGAATCCAAGATTCATTCCCATCGGTGCCACGACAAGCCTCAACCCTGTGATACCCCCTGCCCTGATTATTGCTATCCCCACCCTTGTTTTTATGTTGCGTTACACCACCATTTTTGTTCACTTTGACCTCTATTGCGGGACAGTTATATCGAGAGTGTTCGCTCCGAGGTAATCTGTTTCTATTGTACTTATTTTATGGACAATTGCTTATAGACATAACGGTTTGAACGTTGACATTTACTTATTTGCGTTGGTATTTACCTACTATCGTGAACCTTTGAGGTAATGTAAATATCTTGCATTATTGGTTATTATTTAGAATCGCATAAATAGTGCCGATAGAATATTTGTATTCTTGTTGGACGGGACTAGCGCATCTCTCCGGGTTCATTGCAACTCTGAGGCTCCTATCAGCGGATAGAAGATAGAATTCTCAAAGAAGTTAGAATCCACAAGCCACTACCGACGTCAAAACTTGGATTGACGAATTCTGAGCTGCTCAGAAACTTGGTCGACATCCAAAACTTGGTTTGGATAAGAAAATTTGGCTTCCGAACAACCCGAAGAAGACGATGTCAACGGCCAACAATTCTGGATCCGAGGAACGCGAGACGTCCGAGAAAACCCGGCAAGTCCTCGTTTCTATCCCCTCTGGTTTTATGGCTAGTTCATGTCATAAGTTAGGTGAAGATAGTAACGTTATGACCCCAGGTAGTCTCGACGGTTCAAGTAACGACGGTGCCTCAAGTGATAGCTATGTTAGTGTACGCAATCGAGAGGACCGAACAAAAGCCCCCAAGCAAAAAAGAAGACAGCCTTCTGCAGAGTCGTCCGATGATGAGCCGAGTGACGAGGAAGACAAACTCTTGGCCCGATTGCAGCAGCTGCGCCTAAAGAAGAAAAGGCATCAAGAGAGAAGAAAAACTGAGTCCCATGCACGCAAGATCTCTAGAGAGACCGCCTCGCCCGAAGTTAAGGTGAACGACAAGTTGCAACACGTACAACGGTACATGATCCACTCGCTTACACCTCCCCAAAACGACTATGCCTCCACCCCGTACAGAGGTGACACTCCTCAGTTAGATCTCCCAAGATTCGATGGAAACCCGCGGTATTACTGGAAGTTTATGCAGCAGTTTCAATGCTTGATCGAACAGAGAGTACCCGATAGTTCACAGAGGTTGATGCACCTAATTAACCAGTGCACAGGACAGGCGCGTGAAGCCATATCCGAATGCTTCGGTGGTGATCCGGACGGTGATTACGCGATGGCCAAGGACATTCTGTGGGACACCTATGGCAGGGACCATATGGTTGCCACCGCCATTATAGATGATCTATTTAGTGGTCTGAAAAGGGCGCACAACGATGCTGAGTCGCTCAGCGGGTTGGCCATCAGGATGCGTAACTGCCAGCTGGCTCTACGACATAGTAGACGGGAGGTGGAGCTGGACACAGTCGCTAACCTAGAACGCATTGTGTGCACCCTGCCTGACGACTGTAGGCGTAGTTGGGCGAAACTAGCCGCCAAGAAGGCGGAAGCGAACGAAGATGTGACATTCACCGACCTTTGCACATTCGTCAAAAAAGAAGCGCGTGTACGGCGCGGGGCCTTCGGGAAATTCATGGAAGCCCCGAGAGTCACGGAAAGAAGAGACGCAGCGCCAGGGAGCGCTAGACGGCCTGACACTAGACCGCATAGAACATGGGTGGAAGGCAGACAATTCTCGACAGTGGGAAAAGAAGTATCATGCCTGATCTGCCGAAGGGCTCATGAACTAGAGTCCTGTCACGCGTTTCTCACAATGACTGTAACTCAAAGGTGGTCCGCAGTGCGACGTTGTGGTGCGTGCTTCGCGTGCCTCAGGACCGGCCACAGGTGTGAAGTATGCTCGGTAGATAAACACTGCGGGGCAGACGGATGCCAAGCGCGACACCATCGCTTGCTGCATTATGCACAATCCGAAAGAGATGACGGCCCTGAGGTTAACACGTGTGGTTCGACCAAGTTGGGCACTGGCAGTAAAATCTCCCTAGGCGTGCTACCGGTTCGCGTAATAGGTCCCAAGAAGACACTGGTTGTCAACGCGTTCTTGGATAACGGCTCGGACGTTACGTTGGTCGATGAGAAGTTAGCTCAAGCCCTTGGCATAAATGGAGTCAAGACGTGCCTGAATATCTCAACCATCGCAGGCTCCACTTCCCTCAATGCTACCAAATGCAGCTTGAAGGTTACCTCGACAAGCGGTAAAGGTAGGGTGGACATCCCTAATGCGTTTAGAGTGTCTAAATTGCCGATAGGATGCGCGTCTAACCCAAATCTCGATTACGTCAGTAGGTGGAAACACCTGAAACAGGTTGACCTCCAGAAACTGGCAGGATCGGATATCAAAATGCTGATTGGATCAGACGTCCCGGACGCTCACAGACCCTTGGAATGCCGGTCGGGCAAACCGAAGGAGCCTTATGCCGTTCGTACAAGGCTGGGTTGGATTCTGATAGGGCCAGTGGGTCCCTCGACTGTCAGTGACCGTAGGGTGAACGCCATTCTGTCCGAGCCCTCTGTTCAACGGCCTTCGAAGTTATTACACGAGACGGACTTCGAAGATACAGAAGGTGCGGGTCTGAGTCGTTGGTGCCATGCGAGGCCGAAGTTGTAGAGGAAGTTGCACCTGACAAGGCATCTTTGCGTGAATCCGAAACTGAGCTATTAACCGATTCCGACGTGACCCTTGCTGAGATTGCAGATGAGGCATGTAGAACCGAGGCTGATGGGAAGCCTGAGCTTGATTGTGATTCGACGCTTAAAGCCAGTGAGTATGTTACTTCATCTCATGTGCCACCACTATCGGAGAACTTGATCGTTTCACGGTATCGGGATGCGGCTGTTGTGTCATCAGTTGAGAAATCCTCTTCTCCGCCTATCAATGCAGGTGCTATACCTGAAGATGACGTTAGCTCTTCGAAGGATGCGGTAGCCAACGTATGGCTACAGGGAAATTCTCGTTTTCCTTATGATTCTGCGGCGGGAACAGGCAATATTTCTAAGCCGTTAGACTCTCATCGTTTTGAGGCAACTGGTTCCACGGGATTTTATTTCGATCATTTGGAACAGTTTTCTCCGGAACGCAGCTCTAGTGCTGCTCTTGACTCAGACTTAGTTTCTACACGTGAAGTTGAGGCTGTGGCCTTTGAAGAATCTTCAATGAATTCGCCATTTGCAGACGATATCTTCGATTGGACGTTTAACATTTCAGGCCCAGATGTAAATCAGTCCGCGCTACTTCGTCATTTGGGACGGAGTGAGGAATTGCCACGCCCGAATATATCACTGTTTAAGGGCAAAGAACAATCATCAAGATGCGATGTGGTTGATCTTCATTTCGAGCTGACGGGATGCGATAAGAAAGACGTGTTTAACAGAAGGCTGCGAGTAGGTGGGTTGTAGTCGCTCGAATCTCTAAGGGGCTGGCTCCCGCTGTTGTAGCGAGAGTTATAATTGTACTATTTCAGTGTGAGCCAGCGCAGGGCACAGCCGTAGGCGGTGGGCGGCGGCGACAACCCAGAAGTTAGGGGGGGCTGAGAAAGGGGCGCGAGTAGTCTGACATGAGCTAGCCTACCAGGGGGGACTTGAAATCGTGACCGATTTGGGGGGCGGTGTAGAAGAATCCAAGATTCATTCCCATCGGTGCCACTACAAGCCTCAACCCTGTGATACCCCCTGCCCTGATTGTTGCTATCCCCACCCTTGTTTTTATGTTGCGTTACACCACCATTTTTGTTCACTTTGACCTCTATTGCGGGACAGTTATATCGAGAGTGTTCGCTCCGAGGTAATCTGTTTCTATTGTACTTATTTTATGGACAATTGCTTATAGACATAACGGTTTGAACGTTGACATTTACTTATTTGCGTTGGTATTTACCTACTATCGTGAACCTTTGAGGTAATGTAAATATCTTGCATTATTGGTTATTATTTAGAATCGCATAAATAGTGCCGATAGAATATTTGTATTCTTGTTGGACGGGACTAGCGCATCTCTCCAGGTTCATTGCAACTCTGAGGCTCCTATCAGCGGATAGGAGATACAACCTGAACCTTTGAGGTAATGTGTATATGTTTTATTAATGATCACGCTCTAGAATCGCATAAACTGTTCCGACAGAATAAACGTATTCTTGTTGACCGAGAATTGCGCATCTCCCCAGGTTCATTGGAATTCTGAGGCATTTATCAACGGAAAGGAGTTACAAGGACTGTACAACGTTTTCAGGCCTGTGCGACGTTTAGGAAAACGACCCAAAGATCCGTCGATTAGAAGGGTTCGGCATCATTATTTGATGATGCACGTTCAGCCATTTCATTTGTAGGTAGAAAATGCGACAATATTCTACTGATTAGTTAACTGGCACCTGAGTATTGTAGAATTGACACGCACCTCAATCGACACACCTTAACCACCCACTGTTTCCCTGACTTGCTTATTATGTTGATGTTGAAAGCTTTATCCAAATAAAGCTCCTTCTGAATTCCTTAGCCCCAGAAATCGCACCTTTGATTGTTGATCCCTGCCGTCAATCGCTGGATACTGAATTACCCTTGCACTGTAAGACTGGAGTCGTTAGACCATTCTTCAAGGGCGGGAAAAATAGTTTACCGTCGAACTACAGACCGGCATGTATGACCGCTGTTCTAGTGAAAGTGATAGAGCAGATTTTCGGGGTGAAATCGATCATTATCTTGAACGGAATAAACTACTTTCCAACCAACAACATAGTTTTATGCGTGGGAAGTCTTGGATAACCAATCTAGCAGCGTCTAAGGAGGACTGATGTGGCTATCGTGAAGGAAAAGCTAGGGTTCACACTGCGTTGATCGACTTTAGCAAGGCGTTTGATAAAGTTGACCACGAAATCCTAGTAGCATTACTGTATACAGAGTAAAGTCTTGCGGTGAATAAGAATCTACTTAGTGGGTCGTACCTGGAGTTTCATGGTTGGCGACGCTTTTTCAGAGGAATGTTGCGCGACCTCGGGAGTCCCTCAAGGTGCCGTACAATGGCCGCGGCTGTTCACCATCTTCGTTCAGGACCTTCTTGGTATATTACTTTCAAAATGTATCCTCTTCGCTGACGATCTTAAGATTTGAAGGTAAATCAATATCCCGGACAATTCAAGAACGTTACAAGCTTATCTCGATAGGCTGTGCCGTCTAAGAACAAGCCTCAAAAACACCGACAAGTCCAATCTGGTGGCTCTGGGAGGGTCTAATCAAGGTGTGATGTACACATTCCACGATATTCCTATTCGTGTCGTATGATCCTTCAAGAATCTAGGTGTTATGGTGCGCGACGACCTGAAAGCTCACGACCGCACTTACAAAGCTAGACCAGATGCCTCAGGAATCCTGTGGAAACTTGTGCGACCCGTTACGTCATGGTCTGCACTTATTTTCATCAGTCTAGTTTCAAACCATGTCCGTAACCGAGTGAAGTATGGAGATCCTGCTTCGTATCCTCAAACAGAAACTAAAATCGCTCGCTTAGAGTATGTTTAGAGATTAGGTACTCGAAGGATCCCGTAATACCGAAATATGCCATATTAAGAGCGATGCAAGCGACTAAATCTGTTTACCTTGGAGGAACGCAGAACAAGAGGTGATCTGATCTTCCTGTTCAAACCCGTAGTCCTCCATACCATGCCATGTCTCAAGGATATCGTATCTCGCGTCTCAGATAACCGAACCAGAGGACACAACTACACGTTACTAATGAAGCGATCAAAGGTTCTCCAACACGCATACCGTCTGTCGTGCAGAGAAGTACCGACGTCCAACGCCCTCCCCCCTCCGGCTGTTAACTCCACTTCGGTGGACTCATTAAAGCCGTCTAAGACAAACACATTATCCTGGTTGCCGCAGGAGATCGCCAGTCGACAACTAATAGGAAATACGTGCCAAAATCAGCTCAATTCTTTGCTAGTGGTCAACAGATATCAATAAACCTTATGACTGAGCGAAAACAGGACGAATTTTCTGCTCCTCCCTATCAAATGAAAATGAAAATATAAATCATGAAACAATTTCCTCCAAAGAATTTTATATGCAATGCTGAATAAATGTAGTTAGATGCAAACATAAAATTCGAAACTTCGAATACATACTCTGAACTACTCTTACATGATGTACAAGTCTCTTAGAACACAACTTAAAAGAGTTATTAAAAATATTTAACAAAGAGAAGTCACTTGCGCTTTTCGCCAATGCTCGGTCAAATGTTCACAAAACAAGGAAGTAATAATGTAACAAAACAAGAAAATAGGGTATGATAAACAAGCCGTGGCGATACGTGATTTTGCAGTTGCTGGCACAGGCAGTATAAGACTGCGTAGGGGAATTATTCAAACCGCCCACCAAAATTGACTAAGATTTCAACCATCTGTGACTTGGTTCATTTTCCCATACAGCCCCCCCAATTTAGACTCGATGCTTCGATACCGCCCACCTAACTACGACTGCACCTTATGTTGGTTCCAAACAGAAATTATTATCTATTACTCTTGCTACAACATCGAGAGCCAACCCCGTGGTACTCGGATGACGATAACCGACTTTGCAATCAAAACCCCCCTATCATGCATGACTTTTTTTGCATCCCTACGCAGAGTCCCGCCTTTGGTGCATACTAATGATGTTCCCATCGCGCCGTCGTCAGAGATCTGGCAGCTCTCTACCATTGGCAGCGACTACTTATCCCGGGGAAGCTCCTTATTCTGGGGTATTACCACGTCTCCATCGCAATGGTTACCGAAAAATAACATTCATTTCTGTTTTACACTGAGCGTAAGCACATGCTCGTTCACTATAACAGTCCGGTCAAGTAGTTTGCTTGTTGCAACCGTTGCAATAAAGTTCCGACATAGTGTCAGGTAAACCGGGGCGAACATTGGGACGTAGTATTAGGAGGTTATTTGATGTCAGGGATAGCGGTTCCTTTACGTCCTTTACGCGATTGTTCAGGATGCGCTCCGCTTCCGACAGCACTTCGTCAGTAATGGTCTGTTGCTGTACGACTCAGTTGTTGACCCGTTTGACCGAGCGAATAACTCGCTCAAATATCCTGCCGCGGTGAATGGCCAATGGCAGATGGAAGTCCCACTGAACGGATAGTGTCAGCATTTTGTCATTTATCATAATAATAATAATAATAATAATAATAATAATAATAATAATAATAATAATAATAATAATAATAATAATAATAATAATAATAATAATAATAATAATAATAATAATAATAATAATAATAATAATAATAATAATAATAATAATAATAATAATAATAATAATAATAATAATAATAATAATAATAATAATAATAATAATAATAATAATAATAATAATAATAATAATAATAATAATAATAATAATAATAATAATAATAATAATAATAATAATAATAATAATAATAATAATAATAATAATCTCTTTATTAGCAATATTACAATGAATTCTCAGTGTACATAACTCCATCACCGGATAATTGAAGCAAAGGAAAAAAGTTTTTTAAACTGAAACGGGGGACGAAATACTGCAGAATGAAATATGAATAATAAGCAAGCTGTTTATGAATTTGAAGCTTCAATTTAATTGTTTTTTAAGTAATACAGTTCTTTACGGTTCAGAAAGATATCGCGATGGAAAAGGCAACATTTTTGTCCTGGCAAACAAAAATGCTGTGGGGCGTGTGGTATCAAGCTTGTTCAAACATGGGGTAAAGCAATTATGTAGGGGGTGGGTAGGGTCTTTCAGGATATTCGTGGCAAAACGATCTTAAGCCATGGAGTTCCGCTTCACAAAAACGCTGAACAGTTCATCATACGTTATGCGGACAGCATTTGGACAGCATCTTCACGATACTTTGAAGCACAGAGAGTCATTGTCAACATCTTCTCTGTGCCAATGTACTGCCATTATCATCAGGGATATGAGATGGCGTTCCGTGTCTCTTATTCGCGCCATAACGATATCGGTTATCAGGGAATGATATATTTTTCGTGTGGTGGAAGGTTGCGTTAACTATTATTATGTTCGTGTACTACGAATCACACAATGGTAGCTTTAATTCAATAAACGATAAGCTTTCACGCGATACGGTATAAGCACTTCTCAATATTAGTCACCCGTACTTGAGAAAAGGCGTTAGGAAGGGAATCACCTGTTTATTGTTGGCACGCAAACTGTTAGTTTTGAAAGTAAGTGAGGGAGCGCACTTGTGACTCACAAAGCATAACAGAAATCAATATGGCTGAACCTGCAGCGGAATTTCAGCCAATGGAAAGGTACGCTTTAAGAAACAGCTGCAAGCGATCGAAGCGAAAGCTTGCGGCTGTGTTACACAATTCACCCCCAGACGCGACGAAGGAAGCGTCGATAAGCATGGAGGGAACAAGATGAGAGACGTGTTGGGGACAAGATGAACAGGACATCTAAGCAAGAGAATGAAGACGGAAGGTGATGCGCAATTATGGTTTATTTAGCTACATGGTTCCGTCATCCGCCTATTACGGATGGAGAACTTGGACGGCATCAAAAATAATTTAGCGTGGCAAAAAAGCATGGCCAGTTTGGGAAGGTGGATGACACTGCGTCTTCGGTCGAGCTTCGAGTCTTATAGCATTGGTTTACGTCTGAAAGGAAAAGCAAACGAAAAAGTATTCTGTCCCAAAAATGATAACCCGTTATAAACGTTAAACAATAATACAAACGAAGTAAAACAGCAAAATTTTTGGATTTTTGTTTTACGAACGGGAATCGAAATTATGGTCTATCGTGTTGGCAATCGTATTCCAAACGTGCATTTGGTTGTATGATGAACATGTAGTATGTGTAACACGCTAATCGTGGAGGGCTACTACAATGGCTGGATGGTTTAGCGTTAGTGTCTCCAGCTTGTCGATGTGTGAGTCGGAGGTTCGAGTCCGAGTTTGAGCTTTCGATTGCGAACGATTAGCGAATCGGAAATACCAACGTGCTAGTGATCGTTGAGTATTTCGTTCGTAAATGCCAACAGATGAGGGAGGTGGAGTATGTCGTTTACTCCACGGGACATATATCTTGCGCGTCGTAGCGCAAACGTTGGCGTTGTCGAGCTACTCATAAGTAATCGGAATAGCGGGAAACTGTCGACATGCTTCTTAAAACGAAAAGAATGACAAATAAAAACGGATACGTAATTATTTAAATGTAACGAACGCTTACGTGCGTTGCGAAACGGACTGGTTTCTAAACTACCCTTCAATATCATGTCGTTATAACGTGTTTAACTACAGACGGGCTGGAAGTCGCATGGAAAAAACAGTCGGGGTTTGTTCGCTTGGGTTGTTTCACGATCTTAAGAGGCTGGCTTTAAACGGTCTAAACTTACGGTCTCTTCCTTACCATTCATTAGAATAAAGAAATACTTAGGTTTACGTTCCAGGACCTAGTATGGCTCAACAAATGGCTGCTGAAGCGGTTTCTTAACCGAATCGACGCGCATAAAAACGTGTGTGCACGTATATAAGGGTTTATCTACGTACGTTGGCCTGACTTGACGTCGCGATTTGGCAGGCGGTATAAATTCGCTTAGTCTATGCGCGAAGTTATTATAGTCGAATTGTTGTGGTACGCTCAGGGTTACTAAATCTCCAAGGAGACAAATAGTTATGCCTAATTGCATCACCGCCGGGTTGCGACCTAAATCCTCTTTTACCGTGGCTCGAATACCTAATAAAATTAGGGGTAATGCCAGGACAACGCGTCCTGACACGGCTTTCAGTTGTCGATGGAATCACTCTACTAGACCATTTGCTTGAGGGTGATAAGCGGTGGTCCGTATGTGCTGACAACCACCAGCTTGTAACAGTTAACTGAACTTACACCTAAAGTGTGAACCACGATCTGTAGTAACCTTAGCCGGAATACCGAATAACACAATCCATCGTTCTAGGAAAGCGCGGGCCATCGTTTCAGAACTACAGTAGATGATGGGGATAGCGTCGGCCATCGAGAAAAACGGTCAATGCACGTTAAGATGTAGGTAAAACCTCCCAACGGCATGCACGTGTTGAAAACGTGCGTCTGGCGGTTCGAAAGAGACTATAATTGTAAAATCTTTTTCAGAGTTTACCTTATTAACTTGTATTTTCTACAATACTGCAAATATTCTGCCTTTCAATCCTTTGTTATCCCGCTTTTCTACATGTACAAAACTTTACTTGTCTTGT
>JALGAQ010000009.1:2302547-2329804 GCA_028829895.1 Sinotaia quadrata | reverse complement strand
GATGCGCTAGTCCCGTCCAACAAGAATACAAATATTCAATCGGCACTATTTATGCGATTCTAAATAATAACCAATAATGCAAGATATTTACATTACCTCAAAGGTTCACGTTAGTAGGTAAATACCAACGCAAAGAAGTAAATGTCAACGTTCAAACCGTTATGTCTATAAGCAATTGTCCATAAAATAAGTACAATAGAAACAGATTACCTCGGAGCGAACACTCTCGATATAACTGTCCCGCAATAGAGGTCAAAGTGAACAAAAATGGTGGTGTAACGCAACATAAAAACAAGGGTGGGGATAGCAACAATCAGGGCAGGGGGTATCACAGGGTTGAGGCTTGTCGTGGCACGGATGGGAATGAATCTTGGATTCTTCTACACCGCCCCCCAAATCGGTCACGATTTCAAGTCCCCCCTGGTAGGCTAGCTCATGTCAGACTACTCGCGCCCCTTTCTCAGCCCCCCATAACTTCTGGGTTGTCGCCGCCGCCCACCGCCTACGGCTGTGCCCTGCGCTGGCTCACACTGAAATAGTACAATTATAACTCTCGCTACAACAGCGGGAGCCAGCCCCTTAGAGATTCGAGCGACTACAACCCACCTACTCGCAGCCTTCTGTTAAACACGTCTTTCTTATCGCATCGCGTCAGCTCGAAATGAAGATCAACCACATCGCATCTTGATGATTGTTCTTCGCCCTTAAACAGTGATATATTCGGGCGTGGCAATTCCTCACTCCGTCCCAAATGACGAAGTAGCGCGGACTGATTTACATCGGGGCCTGAAATGTTAAACGTCCAATCGAAGATATCGTCTGCAAATGGCGAATTCATTGAAGATTCTTCAAAGGCCACAGCCTCAACTTCACGTGTAGAAACTAAGTCTGAGTCAAGAGCAGCACTAGAGCTGCGTTCCGGAGAAAACTGTTCCAAATGATCGAAATAAAATCCCGTGGAACCAGTTGCCTCAAAACGATGAGAGTCTACCGGCTTCGAAATATTGCCTGTTCCCGCCGCAGAATCATAAGGAAAACGAGAATTTCCCTGTAGCCATACGTTGGCTACCGCATCCTTCGAAGAGCTAACGTCATCTTCAGGTATAGCACCTGCATTGATAGGCGGAGAAGAGGATTTCTCAACTGATGACACAACAGCCGCATCCCGATACCGTGAAACGATCAAGTTCTCCGATAGTGGTGGCACATGAGATGAAGTAACATACTCACTGGCTTTAAGCGTCGAATCACAATCAAGCTCAGGCTTCCCATCAGCCTCGGTTCTACATGCCTCATCTGCAATCTCAGCAAGGGTCACGTCGGAATCAGTTAATAGCTCCGTTTCGGATTCACGCTAAGATGCCTTGTCAGGTGCAACTTCCTCTACAACTTCGGCCTCGCATGGCACCAACGACTCAGACCCCGCACCTTCTGTATCTTCGAAGTCCGTCTCGCGTAATAACTTCGAAGGCCGTTGAACAGAGGGCTCGGACAGAATGGCGTTCACCCTACGGTCACTGACAGTCGAGGGACCCACTGGCCCTATCAGAATCCAACCCAGCCTTGTACGAACGGCATAAGACTCCTTCGGTTTGCCCGACCGGCATTCCAAGGGTCTGTGAGCGTCCGGTACGTCTGATCCAATCAGCATTTTGATATCCGATCCTGCCAGTTTCTGAAGGTCAACCTGTTTCAGGTGTTTCCACCTACTGACGTAATCGAGATTTGGGTTAGACGCGCATCCTATCGGCAATTTAGACACTCTAAACGCATTAGGGATGTCCACCCTACCTTTACCGCTTGTCGAGGTAACCTTCAAGCTGCATTTGGTAGCATTGAGGGAGGTGGAGCCTGCGATGGTTGAGATATTCAGGGACGTCTTAACTCCGTTTATGCCAAGGGCTTGGGCTAACTTCTCATCGACCAACGTAACGTCCGAGCCGTTATCCAAGAACGCGTTGACAACCAGTGTCTTCTTGGGACCCACTATGCGAACCGGTAGCACGCCTAGGGAGATTTTACTGTCAGTGCCCAACTTGGTCGAACCACACGTGTTAACCTCAGGGCCGTCATCTCTTTCGGATTGTGCACAATGCAGCAAGCGATGGTGTCGCGCTTGGCATCCGTCTGCCCCGCAGTGTTTATCTACCGAGCATACTTCACACCTGTGGCCGGTCCTGAGGCATGCGAAGCACGCACCATAACGTCGCACCGCGGACCACCTTTGAGTAACAGTCATTGTGAGAAACGCGTGACAGGACTCTAGTCCATGATCCCTTCGGCAGATCAGGCATGATACTTCTTTTCCCACTGTCGAGAATTGTCTGCCTTCCACCCATGTTCTATGCGGTCTAGTGTCAGGCCGTCTAGCGCTCCCTGGCGCTGCGTCTCTTCTTTCCGTGTCTCTCGGGGCTTCCATGAATTTCCCGAAGGCCCCGCGCCGTACACGCGCTTCTTTTTTGACGAATGCGCACAGGTCGGTGAATGTCACATCTTCGTTCGCTTCCGCCTTCTTGGCGGCTAGTTTCGCCCAACTACGCCTACAGTCGTCGGGCAGGGTGCACACAATGCGTTCTAGGTTAGCGACTGTGTCCAGCTCCACCTCCCGTCTACTATGTCGTAGAGCCAGCTGGCAGTTACGCATCTTGATGTCCAACCCGCTGAGCGACTCAGCATCGTTGTGCGCCCTTTTCAGACCACTAAATAGATCATCTATAATGGCGGTGGTAACCATATGGTCCCTGCCATAGGTGTCCCACAGAATGTCCTTGGCCATCGCGTAATCACTGTCTGGATCCCCACCGAAGCATTCAGATATGGCTTCACGCGCCTGTCCTGTGCACTGGTTAATTAGGTGCATCAACCTCTGCGAACTATCAGGCACTCTCTGTTCAATCAAGCATTGAAACTGCTGCATAAACTTCCAGTAATGCCGCGGGTTTCCATCGAATCTTTGGAGATCTAACAGAGGAGTGTCACCTCTGTACGGGGTGGAGGCATAGTCGTTTTGTGGAGGTGTAGGCGAGTGGATCACGTACCGTTGTACGTGTTGCAACTTATCATTCACCATAAACTCAGGCGAGGCGGCCTCTCTAGAGATCTTGCATGCATGGGACTCATTTTTTCTTCTCTCTTGATGCCTTTTCTTCTTTAGGCGCAGCTGCTGCAATCGGGCCAAGAGTTTGTCTTCCTCGTCGCTCGCCTCATCCTCGGACGATTCTGCAGCAGGCTGTCTTCTTTTTTGCTTGGGGGCTTTTGCTCGGTCCTCTCGATTGCGTTCACTAACATAGCTATCACTTGAGGCACCGTCGTTACTTGAACCGTCGAGACTACCTGGGGTCATAACGTTACTATCTTCACCTAACTTATGACATGAACTAGCCATAAAACCAGAGGGGATAGAAACGAGGACTTGCCGGGTCTTCTCGGACGTCTCGCGTTCCTCGGATCCAGAATTGTTGGGCGTTGACATCGTCTTCGAAGGTTGTTCGGAGGCCAAATTTTCTTATCCAAACCAAGTTTTGGATGTCGACCAAGTTTCTGAGCAGCTCAGAATTCGTCAATCCAAGTATTGACGTCGGTAGTGGCTTGTGGATTCTAACTTCTTTGAGAATTGTAACTCTTATCCGTTGATAGGAGCCTCAGAGTTGCAGAGAACCTGGAGAGATGCGCTAGTCCCGTCCAACAAGAATACAAATATTCTATCGGCACTATTTATGGGATTCTAAATAATAAACAATAATGGAAGATATTTACATTACCTCAAAGGTTCACGTTAGTAGGTAAATACCAACGCAAAGAAGTAAATGTCAACGTTCAAACCGTTATGTCTATAAGCAATTGTCCATAAAATAAGTACAATAGAAACAGATTACCTCGGAGCAAACACTCTCGATATAACTGTCCCGCAATAGAGGTCAAAGTGAACAAAAATGGTGGTGTAACGCAACATAAAAACAAGGGTGGGGATAGCAACAATCAGGGCAGGGGGTATCACAGGGTTGAGGCTTGTCGTGGCACGGATGGGAATGAATCTTGGATTCTTCTACAGGGGATGTTTGGTCGGTTTATCCATGCACCGGTGCCAGTGTTTCGAGAGCCCCAGCCAGGAAAGGAAAATCATAGACCGAGCGACCCAGGTTTGTTTCGAGTGGGACAGTTCTCCACAGAGGGCAAAGAATAGCCGCGCCTGCTCCTTCGAGAGGATCACGAATTAGGATCCTGCTCTGATTTCCTCAAAATGAGTTTAACTCAAAGATGGTCCGCGGTGCGATGCTGTCGGTCACAGGAGCGAAATATGCTCTGCGGATAAATGCTGCGGAGTAGAAGGATGCAAGCCGCATCACCATCGCCTGGTGCATTGTGTCAAACGGGAAGGAGACGTCGGCGATAAGGCTAATACATATGGTTAGAACGGATTGGGCAATGAGAATAAGGTCTGTTTAGGTGTGTTGCCGGTTAGCATAGTGTGTCCGAAGAAGACGCTAGTGGTTAACGTATTTTTGGATAACAGCTCCGACGTCGTGTTGATCGACGAGAAGATAGCCCGAGTCCTTGGTGTCAGCGGAGTTTAGACGACCCTGAGTATTTCAACCGTCGGAGCCTCGACGTTCCTCAACTCTACCAAATGCAGTAACACCGACAAGCGGCGACGGTGGAGTAGACATCCCTAATGCCTTCAGGGTGCCTACGCTGACGATTTGCGGCGCTCCGTCCCAGGTCCGCGATTACGCTCAGAGGTGTAAGCACTTAGAGAATGTTGATGTGCAGAGCCTTGGGAATTCGGAAATCCATATCCTTATAGGATCCGACGTAACGGACGCGCATCGACCTCTAAAATGTCATGCAGGTAAACCGAAGGACCCGGACGCGGTGCGCACTAGGTTGGGCTGGATCTTGTTAGCGCCGATGTGTCCAACGGGCAGTTGTGAGCGCATTGTGAAGGTTGTGTAGTCAGATTCGTCCATACAGCAGCAGTTAAATGGCTTGTATGACGCCGATTTCGAAGATACAGAGGGCTGGGAACGCTGCTGCTCAGGAAAAGACAAGATTGCGAAGCACCTAGTTGGAAAATCTATCAAGTGGGAAGAAGGACATTACATGATAAGTCTGCCCTGGAAAGAACTCCCGACAGACTCCCTTGCGAACAAAGCCACTGTATACGGCAAACTACCTCTCCTACGACAAAGGCTTCACACTGACCCGGCGTACTTCAAGGCCTAACAAGAGTTGATGGTGAACAGTATCGCAAAAGTGTTTGCCATTAAGGTACCTCCCGAGCAGATGAGAGCTGACTTCGTGCCCCGTTGGTACCTGCCTCACCATGGAGTAGCTAACCCTAGAAAACCGTGCAAAGTAAGAGTGGTGCTGGACTGGGCAGCCAAGTAGGACGTGAAGCCCTTGAACGACCGACTATATCAAGTACCGGATACCACCGCAAGAGGTATTCTATTCACAGTTCCTACCTGTTCGACCCGTTGAGCTTAGTGTCACCAGTGCTTCCTCCAGCGACTCGTTGCAGAGGCTGTGCAAGTGGGATTTAGGATGGATACCGATATTCCTAAGGAAGATCTGAAAGATTGGAACGAATGGATGAAAAAAATAGATGATCTAGGGACGCTGAGGATAACACGAAGCATACAAGGTTGCATGCAGAGTGTGCAAGGGGTACAATTGCATATATTCTGCGACGCTTCCGAAATTGAATACGGTGTAGCGGTTTACAGCGGGTACTGCTGTACACAGTTCAGTGGCATTTAAATCCTCCGTTGGCTAGCCATCGAGGGGGGATCTGGGAAAAAGTTATTCCATCGGTCAAACAGGTTATATGTGACGAAGTGCTAGCAACTGTAATCACCGAGGCAGAACGCATCTTGAACAACCTTCCCTTAGTGCCGATGAAATCAGACGTCAAGGACCTGTTGTGTCTTACCCCAAGCGACCTACAGTTACTACGTCCCAACGTAAATACTATAGTGTCCGGAACGACAACAGATCGATTTTCGAAGTGTTGGAACCAGGCAAACAATTTGACTGGGATGATTTGAGGCGATGGGTAGATGAGTACGTGCCCACACTGATGGTAAGACAAAAGTGGCTTTCGGTGCGCAGGAACTTCAGCGTCGAGGATGTGGTCATTTTGCTGGACGATCGACTCTCTCAAGAATAAATGGCCGCTGGGAGCGGTAGAGTGCTGTGAGACATTGGACGACGAGGCGATTAGGTCGGCAGTGGTGCTTATTAAAGACGGGACGTTAAGTAGAGACGTGAGGAAGAGGTGTTTGATAGAAGGATGTGAGTAAGAGGGAGGTCGGTTATCGCCATCCGAGCCCCTAATGGATTGGCCTATGCTGTTGTAGCAAGAGTTATAATAGTACTAATGCCAATGTAAGGGGCAGCCCTAGGTTCGGTGGGCGGTAGCGATAACTTGTAGCGCAATCGCAGGCCTTCGTTCGACCGCTTGCACCTGTTCTTTAAGGGCACACTTTTGGTTGGATAACGTCCGCCCGCAAGGTCAGTCATATTGATTTCTGTTCCAAACTGCTACGCGTGCGCGCTTACTTGTTTTCCAAACTTTACCGTTTGCGCTTATACTGTATCGCGTAAAAGCTTCTCGGTTATTGAATTATAGATACATTTGCGTTATTCGTAGTATACGAGCATAACTCTAGTAAGAAAAGCCAAGGCTCTAAACTCACGAAAATTGTTGAGCCCGACGTGATAGGAACACGCAACCGTTGCGCCACCTATAATCTGTTGATGATAATACTAGTTAAATAGTCAATTATCGATAACACCCCAATAAAAATTGGTGAATCCGACGTGAGTAATAAAATATCTGTGATCAAGGAGTATCTGTGCCATATTTTTTATTCGGTGAGCGTATAATTTCCAAATTTTGCACGCACGTATTTATTTTGACGAATGACTTACATTTGACTTATTTGATTTTGATTATCTTACTTTGCGCTATATGCTTGCTCGAATTACTTAATAATAGTTCGTCGTTATTTTATCATTTATAATTTTACAATGGCCGATGAAATTTCTGCAGCTAAGCGCGTCGATTCAACCAGATCCCAGATTTAACCGTCAGCACATTAAGCTCTGGCTTGCTACGTTCGATAGATTTTTAAAAATCTTCATGCGTTACAGACAGCAGAATGCGTTTCAAAACGATGCTTTCCCAGCTGCCGCCTGATGTAGCAAGCACAATTAGAGAATTCATGCTGAACCCACCACCAGGCGACCAATACAATGCCCTTAAAAAGGCACTGGAACAGTGTTGCACCGAATCTGAAAACGTGCTATAAGACAGCTGTTCCAGGTGTTAGAGATGAGCGATCAAAAACCATCTCACTTCCTCCGACACATGGAGGAACTCACAAAGCTATCCGCTTCCAGTAAATTTTCCTGCGCACCCTGTGTGTGGAACACCTTCCACCCGCCTTTCAAACGACGGCTTCCGTTTTACTGGGCACATTGTCTTTTGATGAGGCAATGTGGTCTATCGACAACATCATCGCTTACGTGCCAAGGCCAACATCGATCGCGGGCACCACGGCACAACGCGTAACCGCGCAGCCGTCAGCCAATCAGCCAGCTGAAGCAAACACGAGCGCTAACCTCTGTCGTAGATTTGACGTTTTAGAACACAGACTGTCCGTCTTAGCAATTCGACAAGACAGTCGACGATCTCCGAGTGGATACTCTCGATGAGATCGTTCATGTTCCGCTCAGCGGCGACGATCTCCCTCACCTAAGATATGCTGGTACCATCGCGCATTTGGTACCCAGTCGCGTAAGTGTCGATCACCATGTTCCTTTAGAAAGGAACAGATAAACTAGGTGGTCAGCCGAGACAAGCGAACTCACCTGCTGACCGCGCTTCAGATGGTCGTTTATTTTACGTCCGCGATAGAAATTCCGGTATTAAGTTTCTCATCGACACAGTCACACAGGTTAGTTTACTTCCCGCGTCCGCGGCAGATAAACGCCGCCCTTCGACGCACAATTTAAACGCCGCTAACCGTAAACCGATCGCCACGCACGGTGAAAGTTCGTTAACCTTAAACCTAGGCCTACGTCTTAATTTCCCGTGGTATTTATCATAACTGACGTTTCGCAAGGAATTCTCGGTATTGACCTTTTACAGCAATACCGTCTCTTCGTCTATACGGCAGGAGACAGTCTCGTAGACTCACAGACTAGGATATGCACTATAGGTAAGCGAACTATAGCCCACTAGTTAGTCTAATCGTCGCTCTACCGCGTGCCCACGAACCATACGCTTCGATTGTAGATGAACTCAGGTCTGTCTTTTATACTGCCGAAGCGTTGCCGACAGTAACGACAAACGTCCAGCATCACATCGATACCCACGGCTCACGCGTTCACGCTCGTCCACGTAGGCTGACGAGAGAAAAACTCTTAGTCACTCGTTCGGAATTTCAACACATGTTAGATCAAGGTATAGTTGGACCGTCAAACAGTCCTTGGGCATCCGCGCTGTGTATGGTGCCCGAGAAGACACCCGGCGACTGGTGTCCGTGTGGAGATTATCGCGCTTTCAAAAACGTCACCACACCCTACAGTTATCAGTCACCCTACGTATGCGATTTAAATTTAACACGGAACCAACGTCGCTTAAACAACTTTGACGTTTCGACGGCCTAGTTAATTAATATCGCCATTTTATCACGATCTGCACAAGCCACATGCAGCCTCTGACCGATCCGCTGAGTGGCAAGAAGAGACACCTAGAGTTCAGCGATGCCGCACGAGTGGCATTCAAAAAGCTCAAAGAAGCTATCACCAAGGTTGCCTTGCTCGCACATGATAAGCCTGACGCTAAGCTTTCGATAACAACCGATGCGCCGGATATCACGTAGTCGCTGTGCTCGAACAATACGTTGACGGCGCCTGGCAACCCTTAGCATTCTTTTCGAAACGCCTACAACAGAAAGTCGGTAATCGACTTTCGGCAGATAATTACTGGCCGTTTACCTAGCAATCAGACATTTTCATCATATGCTAAAGGATTATGAATTTACGGTATTCACCGATCACAAGCCTTTAATTTACGCTTTTCACCTACATAGCGGTCGACATTTACCTAGGAAACTTCGACACCTGGACTATATCGCACAGTTTACCAGCGATATACGACATGTTTCAGGTATCGATAACCCTGTCGCAGATGCACTGTCACGAATACACAGTGTATCACTGCCAACCGCCATCGACGTACATGGGATGTCTGACGAACAACCTCGAGACCCGGAGATGCAAGAGACACTAAGTAGCACCTAGGGTAATTCCTAATTCGTCTACTACTATTTTAACGCATGTTACATTGTCTCAAACCCGACCGTTCGTTCCAGTTAACTTTCGTCGACTTACACGGTCTTTCGCACCCTGGCGCACGAGCGTCAGTTATACTCGTTACTAGTCGTTTCGTCATTTCGTCAAACGCGATATCACGCGTTGGACACCGGAATACATCCGTTTCCAAAGAAGCAAAGTGACTTAGCATAGAAAACACTGATAAGCACTTTAGAACCGCCAGAAGCACGTTTTCAACACGTGCACGTCGATCTTGTAGGTCCGATCGTGTAGCAGCTTTCACCTACCTCTTAACATGCATTGGCCGTTTTGCTCGATGGCCGACGCTATCCACATCGCCGACTGTAGTTCTTAAACCTTGTCCCGCGCTCTCCTAGAATGATGGATTGCACCATTCGGTTTTCCGGCTATGGTTACTACCGATCGTGACTCACACTTTAGGGGCAAGTTCAGTGAACTGCTACAAGCTGCTAATTGTCTGCACATACGGACCGACGCTTATCACCCACAATCTAACGGTTTAGTAGAGTGATTACATAGACAGCTCAAAGAAGCACTCAAGGACCAGGACAAAGCGTCCTGGAATGAAGGGATACTCCTAATTTTATTAGGTATCCGAGCCACGGTCAAGAAGGACTTAGATCGCACTCCAGTGGAGATACAGTTAGGCACGACTATTCGCCTCCCTGGAGTTTTTGTAACCCCGAACGAATCACAACAATTCGACTATAATAACTTCGCACATAGACTGAGTGAATTTATGCGACGCATAGCGCTTGCCAAATCGCGACGTCCGGTCAGGCTAGTGTACGTAGACAAGCGTTTAAATACGTGCACACACGTTTTTGTGCGCGTCGACTCAGTCACCTCCTATTATTGACACATGGATATTTATCATTCAGCCGGAGAAATTGAAGATTATCTGGAAAGATTTTAAATATGATGCCTCACCCAAAAGAAGTTGAACGATCATAAAAAGACAGCCTATTTCGTGAGTTACATTGGTAAAGAGATATAATCATTGGTTAAAAATGTTGTGTATCCCAAATCGCTTGTTTAACTGGAATATTCTAAACTCAAAGAAGCTCTACTGCACCATGTCAAGCCCCTTCCTTTTGAGGCCGCAGAACGTGCAAAGTTCCATTCTATGGCGCTATGTGAAAATAAAGATATTCATACTTCAACTACAAACGCAAGCTGCAAAATGTAACTTCGAAAACCAGTTGGATGTACAAATTGGAGATAGATGGAGGAACTCACAAAGCTATCCGATTCCAGTAAATCCTTCCTGCGCACCCTGTGTGTGTAACACCTGTATCACCTATCCGTTGATAGGAGCCTCGGAGTTGCAGAGAACCTGGAGAGATGCGCTAGTCCCGTACAACAAGAATAAAAATATTCTATCGGCAATATTTATGCGATTCTAAATAATAAACAATAATACAAGGTATATACATTACCTCGAAGGTTCACACAAAAAGGCACAAAACACTTGTCACAACAAGAAAAGTCCACAACGAGCAGATACACTATAAATGAATTGTCAATAGAAAGATAAACATAAAGATATTTAACTTAGAAGCGGACGGTCTTAACACCGATCAGTCAAGAAAGATCATTTGTAATATAAGCATAAGTATAAAAGGAACGTTCAAACAAGCAAGCAATATTCGGGGTAACCACTAGGTTTGGGGCATTTGGAGGTCAAACAGGGAATGAATTATTATTCTTCCACACCGCTCCCCAAATCGGTCACGATTTCCATCCCTCTGAGTCTCCGGCCCATGTCAGTTTATTTAACCATCAATTAACTTTAGCTACTCAAACGCGCATCTTGACCACCCTACATTCATTCAATCTTTGACCCCTTAAAAGGCAGCACTAGTAGATTCATACAATGAGAATCGAATTCTATTCTATTGAGAATCCAATTTCTAAATCGCACATACATCTTCAGACCGCTGTCAGGTATAGAACAAAGAATTCTAATAAAGGCTGCAGTAGATTGTAAGTACCCGACGTAGAACCTTGGTAACTGACTGGCACATTTACTAAACACCGAATCCATGGAGGCGGACGATTCGCAAAGCATGGTAGCTACAGGACTGAGAGCCGTTCTCCATGACTCACAGTCTTTCGATGAACCATTTCCTAGGATCGCTACCAGTGCGAAGGTAAAAAGCTTGACATTTCTTGTCCACTCATCGTTAGCTTTCACAAGATCATCTGTGGTTTTGACCAGTCGATCAATCACTTGAATCCTTTCAAGCCGCAATCTTTTACCTAAAATCTCCGCATTATCCACAACAGGAACTTCGACTGAGACACTCGCAGTCACACCATGTGGTAAAGTCTCTGTCAACTATATTCGGTTACTTGTTGTTAAATTAAGAGCCTTGGCATAATTCACATTATGAACATACGGTACGGGCAATTTGGGTTAAGGTCATGAAAGCTCATGATCGCTAACTGTTGTAAGGTTCGAGATATTCTTCTTCAAACTGATCGACTTCTCATCAGGGACATGAAGAAGGTCAACCATTTCCAATGAATCAATAGTACTTTCCACTTTATCATCAATAAGAGCGCAATCCGTCAAATGCTCCGTCAAGCATTCAAGTTTGATCTGCTTCAGACCTACGCACGAATCCAGTGCCTCTGGATCAGTCGTTTCATGCATGCTGGTCCTGCTTTCTGAGTGTTCTGTCAGGTTTAGACACTGAACTGAGTGGTGGTGCTGCCTTTTGAACCCATCAACACCACAAGCTTTCACGCTTGTGCAGGCGTCGGTACGATGTCTGCTTCTCAGACAAGCGAAACACAAACCGTTTCGGCGTACCACCTTTAATCGCTGCGATGGACACAGTCGAGAGTACGTTTGGCAATGCTCTAAATTATGTGCTCTGTAACAGATCGGGCACTCATTTAACTCGGTATTACCCTTTATTGTAAACAAGCTTCCTTCTACTCTTGTTCCATACGACTTCATTTCTATAAATCTTTCGTTTCCCCGAAGTTGCTCGCATTGTTCAAGCCTTCTCATTGGTGTCATGAATTCACCAAACACACCATTTCTAATCCGTGCCTGTTTCTGCACAAACGCAAAAAGGTCCGAGAAATTTACTTCCTCTCCTTCGTCAGCAGCCAATCGTACCCAGATGCACCTCGAGTCGTAGGGGAGTGTATGCACAATGCGTTCTAGAGTAGCTGTGGTGTTCAGCTCAGTTTCACACCTAATGCGACGAAGCACCAGTCGGCAGTTGCGCATACGTATGACTGACCCTCTCAATGATTCTGTGTCGTCATGAGTTCTTTTCATCCCCTTGAATAGATCGTCTATTATGGCTGGGATCATCATATGGTCCCTACCATACAAGTCCTAGAGAATGTCTTTCGCCATCTCGTAGTCGCCGTCCGGATCACCACCGAAACACTCGGATATGGCTTCCCGCGCCCGTCCCGTGCACTGATTAACCGAGTACATCAACCGTTGCGCGCTATCCGGTACTCTCTGTTCGATCATGCATTGAAACTGTTGCATGAACTTCCAGTAGTGCCTCGGGTTTCCATTAAACCTTGGGAAATCTAATCTGGCAGGTCACCTCTATACTGGGTGGGCGCGTAGTCGTTTTCGGGAGGCGTAGGCGACTGAATTACGTACCGTTGTTCGTGTCGCAGCTTGTCGTTCACCTTGGCGTTTGGCTGATCACTCTCCTTTACAACCGTTCTTGGGTTTTCCTTTTTTGCGAGCTGCTTTTTCTTCTTCATCCGTAACTGCTGCAGCCAGGCCAGGGCTTCATCCTCATTCTCGCTTAGATCGTCTTCGGACGATTCCGAGACCGGCTGTCTTTGTTCTCGCTTCGAACCTCTCACGCGGTCTTCTCGACGGTATTTACGTACTTCGCTATCGCTGTCACTCGAGTAACCGTCATTACTTAATCCGCGAAGACTACCAGGAGAATTAACGTTACTATTCTTGTCTAACTTATGACATGAACTAGCCATAGAACCAGAGGGAATAGAAACGAAGACTTGCCGGGTCTTCTCAGACATCGCGTTGCGTTCTTCCGAGCCAATGTCACTGTTCTTCGTGGACATCTTTTCTTTGTGTTGTTCGCCATCCAAAATTTCTTATCTAAACCAAGTTTGGCCTGCCCTTTTGATTACATTACCCCATTGTTGTGAAACTTTCATTACTTTCGTTTGACGGAAGCGTGACCGCGCTGCTGGTATAAATTGCATGTGTTCCCTTATTGTCGAATACCTTTGATAACGTTTCAGTTGTGTTTGCCCTGACAGCGATCCATTTTGAAAGAGTTGTTCATAGTGTGTAATCGAACTATTGAGGTTTGCATCTTTTGTACAGTTAACTTATTGCTTTATAGAATAGCATAAAGTGTCCGTCAAGGAATTTGGTTCTTGATTTGATACTTATATTGAGCGCATATCTCCGGGTTTGCATTTACCTGCATTGGCACAGGGAACTTTTGGATAAAGAT
This sequence comes from Sinotaia quadrata, assembly GCA_028829895.1. Classification (NCBI taxonomy): domain Eukaryota; kingdom Metazoa; phylum Mollusca; class Gastropoda; order Architaenioglossa; family Viviparidae; genus Sinotaia; species Sinotaia quadrata. Next base: position 2,315,960 of record JALGAQ010000009.1, on the reverse strand, counting down.
TTTTACAATTCTCAAAATGTCTCACCCAAAACCTGGTTTGGGCACAACGGTGTCTATGTATAGTTTGGACTTCCCTGTTGGAAACCAGAACGCACAGAAGACCAGAAGTCTAGGTTTTTTACTTCTCCTGTTCATATACCTGGTTCATGTCCGATAGTTAGGTAATTCTCTTTAGTTGATGTTAATTTTAGCCGTAATAATTATAGTCATCGTACAGCACAAGGCGTAGAATAGACGGTTATGCTAATATTCCATCTATCCAAAACCAACAGCTTGGTGGTTTTGTCTCGGAAAAAGCTAGCGAGCAGCCGGTATTGATGAGTGACGCACTTTGTGACTCTGAACTAGAAGAGAAACGTCGTCTTCTAGATAGATTACAGCAAATTGAGCAGAACGAGTCGAGAAGACGGGCGAAGCTCTCATCCGAAGCTGTTGGAACCAGCGCTGTAGGTTGATCCGAACCTATCCATGTGAACGAGCGTTTGAACCACGTGAAACGATATACCATCGATTCGCCGCAAACCTCATCTTCCGTGATGGATGTAACAGCTCTCAGGGTAAGTTTACCCCGCCTGGAGATGGTAGAATCTTTCGACGGAAATCCGCGGAAGTACTTGAGATTTGTCAGTCAGTTCCGCTATTTCGTCGAACAATGCGTACCTGATGATGGTACGCGACTATAGTATTTGAAGCACTACTGTATTGGTCAGGCCAAGGAAGCGATCTCTGAAGTGGAGGGAAGAAACGCCGAGCATGGCTACGCCATGGCATGGGATTTACTTCAGAGTCTATATGGTAGGGAACAGTTAGTCGCGAACGCAATCATTGATGATTTGCTAAAGCATCTCAAGAGAAGCCACGACAGTGCGGAGTCACTATCGACTCTAGCTATTCGGATGCGTAATTGCTGCATTACCCTGCAGCAACGAAACCATGCCGGAGAGCTAGATGACATGGCAACTCTTGAGAAGATTGTGGATACCCTACCTGACGACGCAAGAAAGGGCTGGGCAAGGTTGGCGCATGAGCGATCAAGAACAGGCCCCGATGTCAATTTCTTGGACCTATGTAAATATATAGAAGAAGAGTCCCAAGTCAGGCAAGGCAGGTTCGGAAAGTTTATGACAAATTCCGCTTTAGTCTCCAGAGAGCCGCCAAGTGCTAGGGAAAACCAACGGCCAAGTAATTCCGCTACCTTCCAGGCGAGGCATTTCTCCACAGAAGACAAGGATGCGCTATGCTGTCTCTGCCAGAAGCTCCACGATTTGGATTCCTGCCCCAACTTCCTCAAGATGTCCAGAGTGCAAAGGTGGTCCGTAGTGCGGCGAGTGGGTGCGTGTTTCGTCTGTCTACGGATGGGTCATAGTGAGTGAGTCTGTTGCACCACGCAAGGTCACAGCAAAGGTCCGCACCTGAGGGTAACACTTGTGGTTCGACCAGCGTTGGTACTGGCAGTAAAGTCTCCCTAGGTGTGCTGCCAGTCCGCCTAATCGGGCCCAAGAAGACGCTCGTAGTGAACGCCTTATTGGACAATGGGTCAGATATCACCTTGATCGAAGCTGGCCATATCCAAACAGTCTGTAGAACGCGAATTCAGCGTCGCTCACTTACGATGGTTCTCCTTTTCATTAATATATTGCTGCAAATTTCTCAGCTTTGTCCTTGACTGTAAATGCTTTTTATTTCTGGACATATTTACAAGCGTCTTACAAGTTCAGCTGGTGGTTCATTAGACTTGTAGATGTTGTGTTCCAACTTTGTACATAACTGAAGTTCAGTTTGTATATGTTCGTCCATTTTCTCCTAAGTTACATTCTGTGCTTATTACTGATGCATCTCCATTTGGTATTGGTGCTGTACTTGAACGAGAGGATCATCCTGTTATTTGCACTTCGCGTCGTTTGACAAAAGCTGAGCAAGGCTATGCACAAACTTATCGTGAAGCCTTAGAAATACAACGGGATGTTGAAAGACTTCATAAGTATCTTTTTGGTGTAAGATTGGCTATTCCAACCGATTATGAAGCCTTAAAATTCGTTTATGATCCCATGAAGTCATTTACTGCCATAGTACAGAGTTGGATCATTGCAATCAAGCTGAGGAGACGTCGCGAGTTCGACAGTATCAAGCAGTCAACTGTCCGGTTGTCAACGAGCCTGTCAGAACGCATGAAGTAGGAGCGTACACAGGTGCTCGCACCTCCTGCTCTTACCACTTGAATCTTGAATCTTGAATCTTGAATCAGCGCATATGATCATATTATTCAACAAATCCTTGAAAGACTATACAACTTGTGGATTTCTTGTCTCGCCAGTTACTGTCGGCTAGTTCAAATGAAGATTTGGAATTAAATACACTTCTAATCCAGCCACTTCCTGTAAGCCGGTATGAACTCGTGAGAGATACCCGACGTTATTTTGGTCCAGTAAAGTCTGCTTTAATGCGCGGATGATCTACGTAGACGAAAAAGAGAAGTTCCTTTGCACTATGCTAGACGCGATGAACTTTGCATAACTCCTGATGGTTTACTATGTGTAAATGATCGCGTTGTTATTCCACTGACGTTATGTGAAGCTGTGTTAAAGGATTAACATTCAGGACATTTCGGCATTGAAAAGATGAAATCGTTGGCTAGGATGATGTGTTGGTGGCCAAACATTGACGGTGACATAAGTCGAACTGCTAATTGTGATACTTGTGTTCATAAATGCATTAATCAACCTTCCAAATAGGTTTCCTTGGCCGGTATCTACAGAAGCCTGGCAATGTGCGCATACAGTCTACTGTGGTCCATTCTTTAACGGAGTTTATGCACTTATTGTAATTGATTCATATTCTAAATGGCCAATCTCAATCTCCATCATCGGAATTCACTATACATGCACTACGGAAAGTTTCCAGCAGGGAAGGTGTTCTGTCAGTGTTAGTAACGGACAATGGAACTCATTTCGCTGTTAAATCTGTTATTGGTGGTTGAATGGTAATTGGTGTAAACACCTTTTCACTGCATTAAGACATCCATGTTCTAATAGACAGGCGGAGAATTTTGTGAAAAGATTAACAACCGCAATACATTCATTCAATCCATCCACATTTAAGGAACTGGAACACTGTGTTGACCATTTCCTATTACAATACAGAAATTGTATTCACAGTTCCACAAAAGAGACACCTGCCAACTTATCCGAAGGCAGAACTCTACGCTCTAATTTAATGTGTTTGGACAAGGCTGAAGTCACGTTTTTTCGTGGAAATGATCTCCGACCATCAACGGGAATCGTGTTGAAAAATCTCGGAAATAGAATGATGGAATTAATTGAAGTTGAAAACTTCTCTATCCACAATCGTCATCTGGACCAAGTACAATTCAAAAATTCAGGTGAGTGAGTTCCAAATTTAGACGTTTCTTCTGAATCTAATTCTCGTTCTCTAGATACTCGCGGTACAAATGGAAATGAAGAAACTATCGTTCTAAGATGTGAACGTCTAAAGGTTAAACCACGTCTGGACTACACGAATCCCATAGTGCATTCGAACCGGGGCGGATGTGATTATCTTGGATGAAATGATAATACTGATACAATTCTTTATGTACACTGTATACAATTCCGCGTAATTCGAAGTACAAGTACCAATGCTTTTGGTTCTCAATTCATTCTTTGGGATTAATTCGTAATTCCATTATTCATAACGTTCTAGAGATACTAGAGCTGGATGTTTTTTTCAAATCCGAAAGTATACCCATTTTCAAGCAATTGATGTTTTTATTAATTTGACAACTCTAGTGTAACCACAAAAATTTTTACACTAAAATAGTTATACTTTCAGCTGCAACTCAAATTTAGACATCACCAATCGTATCTTATGTGAGCTGAGCTGTGATTACGTCCCTTTTAAATATTGTATATATTATGGAAAACAAATAGGGATATATTCCATTCAAATTAATAATGATCACGGTTAAAAATGTTGCAATAAAAGCAGTCAGGTAACCAATATTTCGTAATTTCTAATTGTTTGAAGTCCGATTAAGCTTATGTTGCCAATGGGAATCATCTGGCGATGTAGCACATATAGCCTCAACTGGTAAACACCATAGATCGTGAATTAATGGACTGTGCATTATTGTCAGAATGGTTCTTAGGTTTCTGAAATATAAAACCGACGAAGAAGGGCATGAGATAAGAAAAACCTAGAACTGGTATATATTTGTCCTTAGCCTACAAGTACTCATTGGCAAACCTTTAGCATTGCATTCAAATTCATGTAGAACAATAACATGAATCTCCCATATCACCAAATAAGTCACGGATAATGCACTTTACACACGTTTGCCTGTATGATTAAACCGTATGATATACATAGGATCTGTAGGCTTCGGTGCAGGTCTTATCATCAGCAGTGGTAAGAAAGTGGTGAGACGCTGATGGACTTTTACCCCAAACACTTCAAATAGTATGATTAGAAGGAGTCATGGGTTAGTCCGTGCCCTGTACGCCTAGCTTTCTATTGCTTCATCTATTGCTTCATCTTCAAATGTAATACGAAGATCATGTACGATTTAGCAGACAGTATAATTCCACGGACCATAATTTAACCCGATGATTCACTCAGTATGTGATTTACTTTTGCCTCATACTCTATATATTACATGCAGTAAATGTGGATAGGAGAGTCGAAGAGTTTGTGTGTGATTTCTTCAACATAGATCGCCGGTAATCGATGATTAACAGCAATGTCTTTGGAAATCGCTGATATTTTACACCAACTGATCCTGAGCAAACGAGAGGGACTCTTAGAATTGCGTAAGCCATTAAAAGTTGTGAGTATAACAATCATGAAAGATGGTAACGTCTTTGGATTAAAGAAAAAAAGATTGTCCAAAAGTAGAACTTGGTGATGCTTAGTTTCGGAACAAGATGAATGATGATACGTGGAGCGGAAGATAGGAGGCGGAAAACAAGCGTTATGATGAATTTGTCACGAAGGACCCTGTTATTGTCGGAGAGGCATCCGGATAACAGAAAAGGCGTTGAAAATATGTTATCGAATTGTGAAGCGGTTCGTGCAGCTGTATTCTTGGCGAAACGGCGCTGTAGACACATCTGAATAATTGGTATTGACAAGCAAGTGAAAACGACGTTGGCTATGCGTTTGATGGGCTTAATATTTGAGAGGAACTGCGAAATTAAATTGAGAACTACGAATTTCACTTAGCATGGAGGATTAGTTTGGGTGAAGATTGTAAGGATTGAATCGAGTGATTCTTAACAGTCATGAACTAACTTACGTTTAGGCGAAGAAGCGAATGAAAAATTTATTCAATGATTACTATAGGCTAGTACCACTTGACTCAGTTAAAGCAAAGCCGGTTCGAATAACAAACCGCTAGAAATTTTTGTTTGGTTAGCCGGCTTTTTTCAGCTCACCAAAAACTCACATCATTGTTTGGTGCAAGGTCTGTTGTCAGGCTAGCGAAGTACATCGTATCACGTTTTTAGCACAGTAATACACATTGCAAATGAAAGATGACACAATCTGATAATCAGCGTTTTGAAAAGAAATCGAATTGCATAAAAAATTTTTGTTAATACATCACAATACACAAAGAACACAAAGAACAATAGTTGCAAACACAAGAACACTTGTCTCAACGTTCTCTCTGTCTTCCTCTAATTACAATAAAACTGTATGTTTTGAAATTTAAAAAAAATGCAATATGATTAATATACATGTTTGGCTTCATTATCCGTTCAGTCATTTTAAAGTATTATACCTACGCATAACAACATAATGGATTAAAAACGAAACTTTCATTTGCAAGTACACAAATCGTCCACATTTGCTTCCATACACTTTGAAACTCTGTTCTTCATCGATAAACTCATTTTATGAAAAACGCTCCCAAGTATTTAAATCAAAACCGTTGGCTACTCTTTCTTTCAACTCTAATGGTTTACTACAGCACACAGCTTCCTTTATAATCCTCTATACTTAGAAGTCGAGCGAATTCTGGTCGTCCCGGTCGGTCTACCTAACGGTTACCATTTAACCATATTTGCCTGAAGCACTCATATCAGGTTCACTTTCTTTATGTGCATGTTCTGTAACCCAATAAATGCGTTTACGTCAGTTAACACAACCATTTATCTGAAATGTGCTTCAACAGAACAAAACACCTTCACCTAAACGGTGAATGCCCGATATCAGTCAAAGAAAACTTGTTCGTAATCTCTTCCTGCGAACTCAAAAGCTTTCGATATTACCTTTATTATTATTTTTTACTTTTATTTCATCAGCCTCAGCGTAGTGTGTTGGTGTGGAGGCAAATGCTTGATAGACAGTTTTCATATTCCGTAGAGCGTACGGGTTTTCGCTAAGATAAAAGCTGCCTCTATCTGGACGTTCTCATATCCTCTCATTATAGGTTAATATGCCAGTATAAGAATAGCAGAATGTTCACGTATTTTCCACTCTTCATCTAGATTGAGAAGAAAGTAAGCTTGCAACTAGGCCATCGCAGGGATCAACATTAACATAAACTTGATTTAGTTGTTAATTGGACGCCTGATTAACATGGGAATAACAGTTTATTTGGCCGGTGTTAGAGTATCAAGTGCTTTCGAAATTGAGTCAAGTTGAGTCAAAAAATTAACCGGGGTTTCAAAGACCATAGTCCTTCGAACTGATTCGTTCAAACTCCGAAGTGGTCAATCCATTCCCGGAGATAATAACGTATGATTTAAATGCGTTAGATCATGAACTAACACTAACGGGCTGATCAGGTAAATTTCCAGCATAGGCTGTAGCTATTGAGCGATCTAGCTTATCCCGTCGACGTTGCTTGAAATCTTCGTTCCAGATTTTCTTGGTTCTTTGTGCGACGTTATAGAGACATTCAAAAAAGTCTCCTCCGAGCGCGTTCATTATGCTTTTATGTGTTCTGATCACCCTCCTGAGAATCCTTCGTAGTTTTCCGCGGTATATTTTTCAAGGGCTTCTAGAATTCGTTTGAAGCATGTGTTTGCGACCTTCTTCATGCGAGCTCTATTGTCTGTTACTTCGGCTATTCGGGATTGGTTTCAACTTGAGTCATTCAAAGGATTCAAAGTTTTATGGTTAAAAAAGCATTAGCTTTAAAAATCGATAGGATGACAAATATGGTGAATTAAAAATATTTAGTCACACTGAAATGAATCGATTATTGTACAATTAATTACTCGTTCAATAAGTGGGAGCAACTAAAACGTTTGTCAACATATAGACATCTGGTCTCTGTTTGAATGTAGTTTTACAAGAAGCACTTACATTATTTTCTGGTAGAGAGTTCCAGAGGAAGCAAACACGAACAGCATAAAAATACTGGCGACAGTCTAGATGCGAATGCGGTATGATTAATGCGGCTGCGTGGCTTCTTGTGGTGCATGCCAAGAGCTTTTCGAACAGATGTTTGAGTATGTGGTGCGGAGAGTGTAGGATTCTGTAAGCCAACATCAAGTCTCCCCGGGTGCGTTTTTGGTTTAGAGTGACGAGCTTCAAACGTGAAAGGCGCTTTTCGTACGGCAATCTCCGAAGACCGACGACTAAATAAGTCGCGCGATGGTGTATTTTTTCGAGGAGAGCAATGTCCTATTTTAGCCATGGCATTCAATCTTGTGTTAAGTAATCTAACACAGGAAATATATAGGTGTTCATTAGCATCGAGAAGGTACCCGGTGAGAACCGTCCAAAGATCCTTCGTAGGATCCCTAACAAGCCAGAGGCACGTTTGTAGACCGCCTCACATTGCAAAATGTTTTTAAGGCTGCCGCATATCAAATACCAAGGTCATTCTTTGATGCCGTCCAATCCAGAATTTCTAGCCCAAGATGATATGAAAACTGATATCTTCTGCCCAGCTGCAACATTCTGCATTTCCGATAGTGGAAAGGCAGTTTGTTTCGCACTGACCAGTCGTATGATGTATCCAAATCTCTTTGTAAAACCAAGCCATCTGATGCAGATTCTATCCGCGTCCATAGTTTGATATCATCGGCAAAAATTACTATTTTGCAAGCGACCAATTTTGGAAGGTCGTTTATGTATTGTTCGTTGATGAATCGCTGGTTGGGAAAATTTGTGTGAACACATGATGAAAAGAAATCAATGTTATTTTTATACCCGTTTTTTCAATAAATGCTGTGAAACGATTAGAAGCCAACCTAGCAAACCGCCAATTGATTTTGGGATTCACATCAGCTTGTCGACGTTCACTATACTTGACGGCATGCAGTCTAAAACCGCTATGATTTGAAACAACAGTATTACTCCAGACGTAATTTGCTGAGAGGCAAGTTCAAATGCTAGCTAGAAGGTGGAAGCTGGATTGGAGCACAATGAACAACAGGACGGACGGGAAAGAAATCAAGACATGCGTATGGATAACCATTCATGGAGAAATCAAGACAGGTGCATGGACAACCGAACAAGAAGAAAGCAAGACAGGCGCTTGTACAATCCAACAATAAAGGCTCTAATCCAGCTTCCAGCTTCCAAAATAATGACTCACACAAAGTTTTGTACACTTATTTTTACCTTGACAAAGATCTTACAGTAGCAGACCGAATGGTCAACATCATACTTGATGATTTGAACTAGAAATCAGATAATTCTCTTCTTATCAGTAAATGACTTGCCAGACTCAATTTTTCTAGGGACGCTCAGGCCTGGGCAACTAAAACAATCCTTGTCAAGAATAGAACGTGGAATAAATTGAGTTTTGTTTAGAACTATAATGGTTGTTTATTACTAATTTTATTATTATTATTATTATTATTATTATTATTATTATTATTATTATTATTATTATTATTATTATTTACAACAGTTTTTTATCAGCTCCATCTAGGTTTGTTCGTGTGGAGACATGTACCTGAAAGGCAATGTTCCCACGGATACTGCAGCGAAATAGTTTTGGCTTCGCTGACGCGAGCTCTGTCCTGAATTTCTCTGGTCCCGCGACTACAGATCAATATGACAAGATTTCAATAACCAAAGATTTGGTCAACGTAATCACCACTAGATCAAGCAGCATGTTGACCTCTTTTCAGCTCTTCATCTAGATTAATCACCAAGTAGGCTTGCAACTTGGGTTCTATTGGTATCAACGCTACTCCACACCTGATTTTGACGTTTCCTGGACGCCTGAATAATAAAGTGAGGAAAATTTATTCGATTCACTTTGGACTTTCAAATGCTTTTGAAATGGAGTCAAATTCGTTGGATTCAATTAAATATGTCATTATCACATAAGGAGAGCGAAGGTTCATCTGTCAATTGGCTAATTCAATCTCATTTTGGATTTCGACTTCTTTAATTGAGGTTGTTAAAGCAGACAAAACAACATTTATCGTTTTCAATGATTATCTCATTACACTAGCTTCAATGATTTGGATATAACTTAACCATGCTGAGCTATCGATTACCTGAAGTTGACCTATTTATCCAATCAGACTGCACCTGGAGAGAAGCACGTCGCGCCGCGGAATGAAAAATATGATATGTGTCTAAGATTCTGTAGGGTCCTCTTGATTTCTGAGCTATGGTCCTCAAAATTCTGACTGGGCTTGGCTGGAAACACTAACAGAGATGGCTCAAAATCGAAATCAATGGCGTTATCAATGTGGTTCCCTTATCCCTCCCCCTACTTTGAACACATGTTTTTTAATTTTGCTGTGTTGTTGGGTCCATTGTTTGTCACTGTGAATAGGTCACCAGGTTGATGAAAAATTTCCTTTTTAAATACGCATTTTTCGTCTGGTGAGCAAACAGGATTTCCTTTGGATAGTGTCGTTGGATATCCGTGTTTATGAAAATTAGATTGTGCCTCCTTCAGATTCGAAGCAACGGGTCCAATGCATCGTTACTAGCACACATCCTCTCTACCAAGCGGATGCTAGCCTGGAAGCTCTTGCTATAGCTTCTCACACTAAACGACATATAGACCGTCATGAACTGCGCTTTGAAAATACTCAAAGGGAGAAGATTCCATGGCTCAGTCGTACAACTTGCCAAGAGTCCCTGTCGAAAAACAGTCCTCTAGGTTCCGGAGTTCGAACTTAAAAAACTATATGGTTAGCGTAGAAGAATGGACGCATGAATAGTTGGGCTTTGCTACAGACTGACATGCTTGGAGAAGGGGCATCGTTTTGTGGAACTCTTTTCCTCTCATGATCAAGAAGCTGATAAAACCTTCTTCAAAACCAACAATAAAACGCACCTCAATCAAGGTGTGTTGAAGACTCAAACTACTCCAAAAGACGTACTAACCGATCCGTGTTTGGCCGCTGGCTTATAACAACTTTGATGCACTAGGAATCATGGGTGGTTCAATACCTCCGTTAGAGCCTACATCGGTCCTCAGCCCCCATTGGTACTAATCTTCTGTCTCAGAATGGCGAACATAACTGCAGAAATTTGTTCATGCATTTTGGTGGTTCCTAGAAGAATAGTGCTTTATTTATCCCAAATGAGATTAATTTTCAGCCAGTTACATGCTCTGTTTCTGCTCTTACTTCAGTTACAACTTGATTAAGAACGTTTTCATTTGTTTATTAGCTTAGTAAGTTATTGTTCAGAAAATAGCGCTTTTACTTAATCTCAAAGTAAGAACAATTATTTCCTAGTCTTGTTAACGAGAAACTACTTATTTTATTAGGTCATTCTTGTTTCTGCTTTTGCTTCATTTACAACTTGATTAAGAACGTTTCATTTGTTTTATTACCTCAATAAGTTATTGTTTAGAAAGTAGCACTCTTTCTTCGTCTCACTTTAAGAACAATAACTCCATAGTCTTGTTGACGATTAACTATTGATTTTATTACGAATGATATTGACAAATAGCCTAAAAAATATGGCATTTAACTTGCTTAAATAGCTGTATGTTTTCCAGAATTATTTCCTCTAGTCATTTTCTTACTCAACTTTGTTCATGATTACTTATAAGTTGCGCCTCGATCGTAGCTACTATATAAATCTGAAGAGGAAAAATATCAACCTGCTAAAAATTGATTATTTTAATCAGGTTATCAAAATTGCTCGTTGAATAGAGAATGATCTGGTCTATCTTTTGCGTCTATATAGAGTAGCATAGCTTAAAGTGTCGAAAAGTTATGGCTGTTAAAATGCTTTAGTGTGTAATGAAGTATAAGTCTCTCTTCGACGCGGAAAACCCCTGAGTTGAAAATCCTGACTGGCTTACTGATTGAATTTCAGAGAATCCGGACATTTCTGAGGTCTACCTATTCCTCACCGACTCTCATGCTGTGTCGCTTGATATGCGACATAATACTGCGGAAGCTCATGGTCACTACCAGCACCTACGTCTTCGCAGCTGTTACATGCCGCCAAGTGCTTGCATCCTTTCCGGGCAGATAGAGCCCGTTAGCCTCTTCAGGCAGGTCTATCTAGGACAAGAGCAAGTCCGAAATAAAATGGTCCCATGTTGATGGGTTTCAGCTCTGCTGCCTTGCAGATTGCTCCGGGAGAAGTAAAGGCTATAGAAGTAAATCCAGACAGAAAATCGGGATTGGACTTCCTCAGGCGACTGGAAAATAAACTCTATCTTTCTTTCGGCAACTCCTGCAGTCAAACTGATGCCAAATGTATTGCAATGCTTTCCTTTGGATTCCATCAGTGAGACCGAGAGGGGGATCCTGGCGATTTGGGGCACCCCAGGTTCTCCATATTCATTGCCCCGGCAATCACTTTGTAAACATCACATATACAAAAATCAAAACTCCTAAAAATAAATTACTTTTAGGTACAAAGGGTGGCAAGCAAATACGGGTTATTAGTCGAAGCTGATTTGCGTAAGCATTTTCGACGCCACGGGCTGCCACTAACGGTGGGAAGGGCCATTGCGCTCTACTGGTCAGCTATCGCCCGCCTCAAACTGGGCAGCCCCCAGCCAATAAGATGCTGACTCGCCAGGTCTGACTGCTTCAAGGGGGTGCTTGGAGCTAGGAGAAACACCGAAAAGCAGACGCTAAACAAATTAACCCGCTAACACAAATAATCCAGTAAACAGCAAAATCTATCGTTTGCGAGCTGGAATGTTCGCACATTAGGTCCTCTCAACCCTGTAAGCGACTGTGGTCTGGACACTGTGAGGAAAACTGCTGTAGTTGACCTTGAGCTCACGCGACTGAATGTCGATAACGCTGCGCTACAAGAGACCATGTTACCAGAATATGGAATCCTCCGCGAAAGGAACTATACATTCTACTGGCAAGGAAAGGAACTCAACGAGCCTCGTCAACATGGTGTAGGCTTCGCAGTGAGAAACTCACTTCTATCATCCGTCGAAATATGTGGAAAAAATACACCTCGAATTTTTACGTTGAAGCTCAACGCATCCGCCGGACCCGTTCACCTAATAAGTGTTTATGCACCAACACGCTCGGCGACAGTGGAAGAAAAAGATCCTTTCTACGAAGAATTGGACAGTTTGATTCAGCGAATCCCAGCTTCAGACCATCTTTATCTACTTGGAGATTCTAATGCACGAGTAGGATCAGACAACGAATCTTGGCCAAGATGCCTCGGCTCGTTTGGCGTCGGCAATCTAAATGAAAACGGGCAACGCCTTCTGAACCTTTGTGTGACAAACACCTTCTTCTCGACGAAACCACATCACCGCGTCTCTTGGCAACACCCGAGAAGCCACCATTGGCACCAACTTGATCTCATCATCACTCGCAGAAGACTACTGAACACGGTGTTGAAAACGCGCAGCTACCACAGTGCAGATTGCGACACAAACCATTCTCTCGTTGGAAGCAAAGTGCGCCTGCAACCTAAATGTATCAACTACCAAAGGATGAAAGGATATCCCCGCATGAACAGCAGTAGGGTAGCCGTCCAAGAATTACGTGATCGCTTTGCAGCTGCCATTGATAATAAATTAAACACCTGCTCTGCAAATGACGTCGAAAGCAGATGGCAACAAATAAGCGATGCAATACGAAGCACTGCTTTCACTGTCTTCGGCAAACAGGACCGACGAATCTTGGATTGGTTCACAAACAGCATCGCGGAACTGGAGCCAATATTTGCAGCAAAACGCACTGCACTCACTGAATACAAAAATAATCCCTCTGAATCAACCCTTGAAAATCTTCGAAAATCCAGATGAGAGGCCCAGCGGACTTCACGACGATGTGCAAACAACTACTGGCTAGACATTTGCCAAAATATTCAGCTTGCCGCCGATTTCGGCAACATCCGCGGCATGTATGAGGGCATAAATAAGGCCCTCGGCCCACGAATTATCAAAACGGCTCCACTGAAATCAGCAAATGGCATCATCATTACAGACCGACAAACAAGATGGAGAGGTGGGCGGAATACGATAAAGGACTGTACTCCAATCCC